>ML776849.1:2680865-2722610 GCA_009831015.1 Picea engelmannii | reverse complement strand
AATTCAAAGTGTTATTTCTGTTGCTATTTCGTGAATCATTTCTGTGTATTGTGAAGATTATGCTGGATATTTTACTGTTATTCTGTTATTTCTAGCATTTCGTTTCTGTTCTGCATATTTTATATATCTGGTATCTTGCATATGGGTTGCTCGAACCACTGATCGAGTGCAGGGGATGGTGGATGAAATAGGTTGGGGCTTCAGAATCTTGCTCGATGATATCCATGTCCTGCATTTCTTGGTCATAGGCTCTGTGATGAATGTGGTGTTAAGGATTTCGTTGACATGCTTACCTGTCAACATAGCTTTCACTTGTAGTTGCACGAACATCGACATTGTCCTCTTCTTGTGCTGTAGTGGTTTCCTCTCTTTCTCCTCATCAGACTCTATCTGTGTCGGGGATTCTTTCTTTTGTACCTCTGGGCCTGAGCTCAGTCCTGCCCATGCTTCCTAACCTCTCTTCTTCAGTAGCTCCGCAGGTAGAACGTAATGCATCCTTGACTTGCGCGGGTTGCATTTGACTCTAGGCCAAGACATAACCTCCTTTTCGAAGGCCTCCTCATCCAAATATAATGGAAGCATGCAAAAATGGAAGTCCTCCCTATTGGAATATATTTTCCACACAAATGTATGGTATTGGTTCATGTTGAATGTTATGTTCTGCATATTGCAGTTGAGAAGTTCTTGTGGAATGTGCAATTTCTCTGTTATATTGATCAACCTATTGTACCACTTGGAGAAATTCGTTTTGTTGAAGGCGGTTTTCTTCGAGTCTGACCTTGAATTCCAAGGCTCAAACATGTTTTCCAAGCACCCCTTATCTACTAGAGCCAATGGTCTTATGGAAGGTGGCATCCACTTGAACATTGCGTACACAAGAAACAAGTAGTCATAGGTGAAGTACCCCCTTTCTCCTGTGCTTCCTCACAGGCCACAAGGATTTCCTCCAGTAAGTAGATGAACTAGTTGAAGACAACACCATTGGCGCAAAAGTATGCCACTGATAGAGCATTCAATGTACATTCTCCCTTGTATTAGGACCTCATGACCTTGCTAGAAATTATGTAGCAATTGGTCATGACATTTTCTGGTCATATGAGGTCAATCTTAGTTATGCCCCCCCCCCCATGTGTATGAAACCTATCATATAGGCTAGGCTCCCCCTTCTTCTTTCCATTCTTACTGGGACCCTGGAAACCTTTGGATACATCCTCATCCTCGACGAACAGTCTAGTAAGTTGGTGTATGTCCTCTATGTGAATTGGATATCTCCTATCCAACCACAGTCTTATGTCATGTACTCTGCTGATGAGAAATTTAGTACACCTCGCAACTTCCCCAGTGGTGTCGAAAATTGGTAATTCCCTGAGGTTCATGATGGTAGAGTTGAAAAAATTGATACACTTGATATTTGGCACAAAATGCATGCCTCCCAACTCATTTTGAGCGACACTCCAAAAGACATCAATGTTTATCTGAGGAAAAAACACATGGTCTGTTAGTTCAAGGTCGAGGAGCTGGACTTGCTCGACCTTCCCCTTGAGATAGCCCACAATATCAACCTGGGGGTCATAGGGCTCATCTGGTATTGCATCCTTTGAAACGATGATTTTTCTTCCTCTAGACCTTGGCATGGTGAGTCTGAACTATCAGCAAATTTGGGAGGCGACATAGGGATTGGGGATCATGACTAAGGGTCAAGGGATTACACAAGCTTGCTCATGCTTTAGAATTTTCAAATCTCTAAGTTTTCTCTAGGAAACAATGATTCATATACCGAACTCACAGAACCTTATACCCAAGATTAGATGGAAACTTCAGTAATAACTTGTATTCATCATTAACCCTATAGAATCAACTTGGATATGAGTTGTTTGACGAGACTGGTTAACAGGGTAAACCTCTCGGGTGATCTTGAAATTTACTGGGTAAGTTGGTCAGGGATGTGGTCGATTTCAAACCTTACTGTTTAATGGATGAGAATCCTGGTGCAAATACTGATGGCATCTTCGCGTATTGTGAATTTATGGTTTAACATAATTCAGACAGGTTACTCTAGAATTAATAAAGGTTGTGACTGGACTGGGTTCGTGTGGCACATGGACTCAGATTACGTCCAGATTTTCACTCCCTCCAACCACAAAGTGGTCCCTATCATATTAATGATTTCCATTAATGGTTTCTTGATGCTTTTGATCCTATGTTGATGAGTAAGCAGTTATAAATAAAAAAAACACTTAAACAGAAAAAAAAAATGAACTATGTCTCGCGACGCAACAATGCACTCTTTGACTTTATTAACTGAATTCACAGAAATTGCAAAAACATTCAAATATAACTACTATACATTCTCCTTTGGACTGGAGCAAGAGTCCTTCGACTCAATTCTAAGACATATAGGGTTTCAGATGAGCATCATTCACCGATCCTGGTCACAACATACCATCCAGTTGTGAAATTTTGACTACCCCAGAAGATCGGATCTCCGCAACTATAAATGGTCCCAAACAATGCATGCGTAACTTGCCTAGATGTTTCTGGTATCGACTGTCATAAATTAGGACCTTATCCCCTTGCACAAATTCTTTGGTTCTAATTTTTCTATCATGCCAAGATTTATGCCTTGCTTTCTCAACTGATTGATGGAAGTCTGCTAAAAACCTGGTCTTTTCAAGTTCTTGTAATTCCATGAACCTTTGCGCAACTGATTCATCCTCTGACATGTGTGTAATTTGAGCAATATATGAACTCGGTGTAATGAATTTTGCAGGTACCACAACCTCTTTCTCATAGACTAGTTGAAATGGGGTGTACCCATGTAGTTTGTTTGTGGTTGTCCTGTAAGCCCATGACACTGTTGGGACTCTATCATCCCAGTCCTCCCTGCTTGCGCAACAAACCTTCATTAATCCTCTCTCCAGGATCTTGTTAAATTCTTCCACTGTTCCATTGGATTGTGGATGATAGGGGATACTCTTATGATATTGGATCAAGAACTCCGTTGTAAGCTTTGTTATTGTACTACTAATAAAATGACCTCCCTGATCACTGGTCAAACTCCTAGGACATCCAAACCGACTGATAATATTTTCAAAAATGAACCTAGTAGCAGTATCAGTCAAACAATATTGAATAGTTTATGCCTCATCCCAATGTGTAAGGTAATCAGTTGTGGTGATAATATGCCTAGCTTTTGAATGCTTAGTTGTGGGGTTGATCAGCCCAATAAATTCAACCGTCCATTTCTCAAATGCTTGTAGAGCTCAAATTGGCTGAAGAGGCAATTCATATCATCATGATGGATTACCCACTCTTTGACAAACATCGCAAGATCTATCATATGCCTTTTCATCCTTGAAGAGTGTGGCCCACCATAGTCCATCTTGGAGGACTTTCTATGCAGTGGCCTTTCCTCCAACATGACCTTCTGCAACTCCACTATGGCACTCCCACAATATGTCTTGTCTTTCATGATCTAAGACACATCTCATGAGGATACTATCTAGTCCCAACCTACAAAATTGTGTCTCAATCAATTGATAGTTCCCTTCTCTAACCACCATGCGATGTTTCTGAGTTGTGGAGTACATTTATAGGGAGGCCCCTATAATTAACAAGACTGTTATGTCTTCCAGGTAGTCTGGTATGGCTTCAACTCAGACCAGGTCTGCATCTCGGAGCTGATCATCAAATCCTCTGCCACTTTCCCCTGACTCTAATCTAGACAGGTGATCAATCCCTACATTACATCTTCTAGGATTAATGATCACTTCAAATGAAAATTCTTGAAACAGTAACAACCATCGACAAATTCTTCCTTCCAGAATAGGTTTGTTAACTAGATATTTTAATGTAGAATGATCAGTAAAGAACTTAAAATGAGAACCTAATAAATAATGTCTAAACTTCTACAAAGCATAAATCATAGCCAAACCCTCCATTTCTATGGTTGTATAGTTGTGCTCATCTTGAGACAACTTCCTGCTAGCAAGGTAGATAGGTTGATCTATGGCTCTGTCTCATGGTTGTGCTAAGATGGCTCCCAAAGCCATACCTGATGTGTCTACGTGCACATGAAATTCATTTTCCCATTTCATAAATATCAGAATAGGTGTTGTGTTGAGATTTTCCTTCAAGATATTGAATGCTTTATCACACTATGTGGTCCACTGGAACACTTCTGAATTTTTTAGTAGATTCTCCAGAGGTGCAGTGATGTTTGCATATCTTCTGATAAATTTGTGATAGTACCCTACGTGCCCCAGCATGGACCGTAATTTCTTAGCACTTGTAGGTGGCAACATGTTCACAATAACTGCAACTTTGGCTAGGTCTACCAGTACTCCTTCTCGACATACTATGTGGCCTAATAAATTTACATGTGGCACATAGAAGATACACTTTCTAAGGTTCAATGATATCTACGACTCTACATCTATCAAACATCAGACGTAGTAGTGCTTCATGTTCCTTGAGTAGGTTGTATATCGTCCAATCGTCCATATAAAATTCTATAAAATTGTGAATAAATTCTCTGAAAGTTGTTATTACAATCCGGGAAAAAACTACAAGGGCGTTCTGTAGTCCGAATGGCATCACATTGTATGAAAATGACCCCCACTTTGTTATAAATGTGGTATTTCTTTTGTCTTCTTCTGCAATCCTTACTTGGTGATACCCCGAAAATCCATCTATAAATGAGTAAGATTCTTTCCCCACAACCTGTTCTAGCACCTCGTCAGTAAAAGGTGTTTGGAAAGGGTCATGCACATAGGCATAGTTAAGGATTTTGTAGTCCACATAGACCCTAATGTCCTATGTGCCTTTCTTGCCCTGGATGACTATTTGGATAACCCATTCTACTTCTTCCACTGCAAAAATAAGTCCAACTTCTAGCACCTTGTCTATTTCCCTCTTAACCTTCTGTTTTATGTTGGGGTTAAGGAGATATGGTCTATGCCTTATAGGATTTGATTCTGGTTTTAGTTCAATTTTCATCTCTCCCATAGCTCCTTTAATCCCTTTTATCTCTGAAAATGTCTTTGGGAACAAATCCTCATACTCTCACAATAGTCTATGTATTTATTGGCTAGTTTTCTCATCCCAGTAGTCTCCTACCATACCTATATTAGGTTTCTCTGTAGTTCCTATATTGACTTTGCGCAACTTCAATGGATAATTATAAGAACCATCAGTCTGGTTGGGTATGATGTTATGGATTTTTCTACTTCATTTTGTTTCCTTAATGGATAAGTTTCTCAATTCTTCTAAATCATCTGGGATTTCTAATTCCTTCTCAATCTTATAGCATTCTATAGGTCTCTTTTTCAAGTTTAGGTGAAGGTTATACTGAATTTCTTGGATATGATTTTCACATACCACTAGGTCTGATTTTTGGTTACTAGTATCTATAAAAATGAATTATTTAATTCTTTGTAGGACTACTTCAAGCTCAAGGTACTTACTTGTAAAGGAGAAGTCCTTGCAAAATTGATCTGCCAATGTTTTCCAATTGCTAGTATGTCTTATGGTTTCTTCATGTATGTACCAAGATTTTAGAATTGGACCTATTGAATGGGGAAATACTTGAAACCATAAGTGAGATGGTATTTCCGCAACTTGCCACTCTTTCACACATTGTCCAATATGTGCTTTAGGATCATACCATCTATTGAATAGTTGTGCAACTTAAAAATACGTCTGCATCTCTAACTCCATCTGGTCCTTATCTTGAAATCTATACTGGATAGCTTGCTTCACATCTTCCCAGTTACCAACTAAGGATTTATGATTAGTTCACCATCTGGAAGCGGTGTCCTGGAGGGCTAAATGAAACACTGAGATCCTTTGATCTTTCTCTATATTTTCTTCCATGCTGACCAGAAAACTATCAAGTTCTAAGTTACCATCATATATCGGGTGTTCTCTGACCTCAGTTCCAACCCATCTAGTTTCTTTAAAAGTTTCACATCTTCTTAAAAATATTTCATATGAACCTTACTACCAACTGTCAAATACTAGTTCTGAATATTCATTCACTGATTGTATGCTCCTCCAACTTACTGATCCGTTAGCATTAGGATTTATGTAATATTCTTTCATTCCTACTAGTATAGTGTAAAATTGATACAAGTCTTCTCCCTCCATATTGTTGTTCATTAGCTTTGTTTATCAAGGGCCTATATATGGATCTAAGGGTTGAACTACTTTTATTCCATTTGCTTCAAACATCATAGTGTATTTATTTAGGTCAATCATCGCATAGTTGTCAAAAGCCTAATCAATACCAAGTAGTGTAGGATAAGGGTCCTTATTCCCCATGATTTCGATCACCTCAAAATAAGCTACAGTCTTTACACCCACAACATCTATTTCCACATTCTCCAGTCTTCCTATTGGGAAAATGAAATATTGATTGGCCATTCTTAGCTAGATTGGGGAATATGTCAATTGGGGTTTTCCTAAGGCTTCCAAAGAATTTTTAGGTAGTATGTTAACATGAGATTCTAGATCTAACATAACATCCTTAATCTCAAACTCATCTAGTTGGGCTACTAATATAAACTCTTTTACAGTTCGTACTTTCCTTCGATGTACTCTCTGAGTATTCTTCTCAAGAAGATTAGTCCTTATTCTTGTTTCTGGAGATTGTTCATTCCCTAAAACTAGGTGTAGTGCAATGTGCAACTTTTCTTTCAACTGGTCATTCCCAAGAATCTCATAAAATAATTGAAACCACAGGTAAACTACATTTTGTGACTTCTCAGGTTGTCTCATCGGGTCTACAGGGTTTCTGGGTGCAGGGGGTGAAGTAGGGACTTGTGCAATATTAAGGTAAACAATAGGTTGGAGAGGTTTCTCTGGAAACTCAGGGCCAGGGATGCTCTAAAATACTTATATGGAATTTTTAAAGAATATCTTCTACTTCAGAGGATCATAATTGTCCTCCTTAGGCATTGCTTTCTAGATCTGAGGTAAATTATCAGCATCAACGCCGATATTTTCTCCTCCTCAAGTAATGATATTAAGGTTGGGAATTTTTCCCCTAATAACTCTCTTTATATCTGAACTGATGAGGTTAGTTCCTTGTTGACATACCAGATCTTCCCATTTTGCAATTAGTTATAGGTAGTCCTCAGTTGCATGCGCATTGGTTCTGCAGTGAGAGTGCCATGGATTCCATGGATGAGGATAATTTATAGCCATGTGGCCTTTCTCATCATAGTTGTAGCATCTACTTGGTCCTCTTCCCCCGGTTCTTCCTCTTATGAATTCTCCTCCATATCCACCTCCTCGACCTCTTCCCAATCCCTGAGGGGTTTCATTAACTCTGAGTAATGATCAACCCAGCTTGTCTTCAAGTGCATCCAATGCTCTACATAGATTGGTAGCATGTGTGGTAGATGCACAAAATTGACAGTGCACAGTGTTAGGTACTATTGAATGTTTCTGAATAATGGGGCACTATCTTGGCCCATGCCCATGGATTTGGAGAATATCTCAATACTCAAGTGATGGTGTTGCTTGATTACCTGGAAAAACATGAAAATGGGTTGGGGTATGGAATGGTAAATTCATATATACTTGCACAAATCCTCCCGTGGGTCTTGGTTAAGGTCCCATCGAATTCTGAGGAGGTCCTGTTCCCCTCATTCATGGACATTGATTCACCATATGACCTTCTGTGTAACATCTGGTACACCATACTTGTGGTCGTCCTAGTCTGGGTATCATCAATTCTTGAATATTCTCTATAACCGTTGATATTTTTCCTTGTATTTGTTCCAAATTTGCATCTGTCGGGGGTCTGGTCACTCTCAGACTCCCTAGATATGCTGCCATGGCTTCAATATTCATTGATTGTTCCAAGGCATCTGTCAAAGAGGTTATCTATTGTTGCCTTAATGGAATCTGTGTCAGAGGTAGAAATCCCTGGATATACCATTCTCTTTGGTGTTCCTCATGAATTGGATGTGCTAACCTCCCTATAGAATATTTAAACTTCAGGTTGTATTCCTAGGCTGATTCACCTTCCCTTTGTTGAATTTCACGTAAATCAGACAAAGCTTGTTGTTCTGACTGAGGTAGCTTAAACTTTGCTATGAACTTTGTCCGTACTTGGTCAAGTGTGAATGCTTGACCTTGCACTCTTGTTACTCTTGGCTCAATGGCCTTCATGTACCATTTGAGAGCACGACCTATCAAAGTAGTCTGGAACTCAACCAATTTATTCGCATCCGGAGTCCCTCTGGACCTCCAGATTTCTTCACACAAGAACCAATGTTGCTCAACATCTTCATCTCCTTTACCCTAGAATTATAGGTATCGAGTAATCAAACCTTCTATGTTACCATCCATTGTTGATATTACTGCTCCTACCAAAATAAAACCTAACGGTCCTAGTTTCCACATACTAGAGGATCCCAATATCCTCCCAGTACTCATGCTTCCCAGTTGTGACTAACTAACTGGTTGTACTAGAACAGAAATAGCATAAGAAGGTAGTATATAATTTACCACTTGTATAGAAGACACTTGGGGTATGGGTGATTCAGGGTTGGTTCCACTAGATTCGAGGCAAGTCTCTTTGATCTCGGGGGTCTCATTCTCATCCTCGGGAGTGGTTTCTTTTGCCGGATTCTCAATATTTCCTGGCATCGGGGATGAATCTTCTCTCTCTTATTCAATATCCATTATGGCTTCTTCTTCTTGACCACTCTCCTGGGGACTTCTTTCTCTGTGCTCTTCTCTCTCACTTAATCTTTGACTGGCCAGTCTTTCCTTTCTTCTCATCTTTCGTAACTCTTCCATCTGTCCTTCCTCTACTTCTCCTGGTCTGACTTCTTTCCACAACATCTCGGACTTTTTTGTTGCTTTCTTTATCTTACCACACCACCACTTCTCAACTATGGAGGCTATTTTCAAGGCTTGCTCATCTCTTGAATCCATTTCTTGTTTCTTCCCTTGTTTATCAAAGAACCCTCTCCCCTCTCTCGAGCCATGAATCCACCCCAAACTCACCCCACCCCAAGAGAGGTTGTTTACACTGCCATATAAGTTGGGGACATAGTCAGCATCCCCTCTTCCATCAAGAAAACCTTAATCCATAGGGGGATTTATCTCAACAGTCTTCCCCTTGCGTATTTCTTAAAATACGCTTATTCTCATGAAAAATATTGGTGGTTCTCAGCTATAAACTCAATATTGTATCCTTCTAATGTGGTATTGACCCAGAAATCTATCACTCAAGTTATTGGACGATCCAACCTATGAAGTGTTGTGATATTTTTTGTATCCCAAGCTTGGGTCTTATTGACTCATTCTTGGAATTCTAAAGCTTCTTGGATCCTATCAATCAAGTGGAAATTTTATTCCAGGAACTTAACTCAGAATATCTCATACTGGTCGTTCAATCTTTCTGAGCAAAAGACTACCTTACATGTATCTTTCACATATTTTCCTCTCAGTTCCACTTCTTTCCATATGAAGGCGTCACAATTTCTCTCCCACCACTGGTAAATATCAGATCTGTGAATCCATGGAAGCATTCTCCCTATAGGTTCCCTTTTAACATGGGTCCTGACAATGAAACCATTTTGTTGGTGCGAAATTAATCAGACCAGGGTCCTACTCAGGTTACCAACAAAAGGTACTGAGTAGTCTAAAGAATTGGCATTTTCATCTCCTCCGAAGAGAAGAAGTCTCACCCGAAGTGCAACCAAGAGAGAGGGATAGGGAAGGGCAAGGAGAATACTTAGGTGGGTTCCCAAAACCTTCAAAATTCACCATGAACTTGCACAATATAGTATAACTACAGAATAGATCTGAACTTATTCATCCTGGAAGTAAAGATACTCAAGTTGTGAAAGTAGTTATACACAGAGATATCATATGGATCTCATCAATCATAAATAAGTACTGTAAAGATGCAATGCATAAGCATAAACACAGAATGACACATTATATTTCAAAATTTTGGGTCCTTCTATATATATTAGCATCAAAACCTCTCAGATACAATCTCAAAGAAACAAGTTAGTACTCTGTTACAAAACTTCTGGCTCAGGACTCATGTCACAGAGATCTATCTACCCCTTTTTCCCAAATTTGAATACAAGAATACATTTACAAAACCTTTTCTCAACCAAACCCCAACTAAAAACTAATCAACAACATCAGCCAATCGATTATAACAACAACCCTTTTACAATAATGTTCATCTCATATATAGGCTGAGTGGGATCTTGTGGCTTTGGGCTCACATAATTTCTTGTTCTGTTGTAATTACTTTTTCCTTGCTAGCGTTGCATTGTCCCTTTCTGCAACCTATTTATGTTTCTTTACTTGCTCCACTTTCCATATTCTTCTGTAGCTTTCACAACTTTTGTTTAACCAAAATTGGGATTGTAGTCCTTCTTACGCAACTTCAAATCCAAAAATGAAGGACCCAACATCACCTTCCATTTCTCTTTTGGTTTCTTCTTCTTTATATGATGGCAATGAGGATGAAAATTCACCTATGCCTCCTCACCTTCCTCCAGATGAGTCCATTGAACATGAACATGCACCAACACCATAGTTTTCCATATGGTTCCATTCAACTCATGAAGCAGTTAGTGATAGTTTTTATGATCCTTTGTATCAGCATCGAACACGTTCATAGTTCCAGCGAGCCTCTTCTATTTTTTCTCAAGTTTCAGAGACTCATGATCCAAAAACATTTGTAGAATATTTCAATCATCCAAATTGGGATACAACAATGAATGAGGAGTATCACTCTTTAATGGTGAATGATACTTGGAATCTTGTACCTCTTCCGAAAGGAAGAAAACTTATCAAATGCAAATGGGTTTATAGAAATAAGTATTCATCATATGGAAGTGTTGAAAGACATAAGGCTTAGTTAGTTTCCAAATGGTTCTCTCAAGTTGAAGGCATAGACTATAATGAAACATTTTCCCCTATAGCCAAAATGAATTCATTATTCCATGTTCTAGCCCTTGTTGCCTCACACAAATGGGAGATCCATCATATGGATGTTGAATTTGTATTCTTGCATGGGATTTGCAAGAATAAATATACATGGAACAACCTCCTATATATGTCCATAATGACTTTAGCCTTATTTTTCACCTTAAGAAATATATTTATGGTCTTAAGCAAGCTCCATGAGCTTGGTATGCCAAAATGGATAGATTTCTTCTTGACATTGTATTTTCTAGATGGCATTATGATCTTGATGTATATACCAAGAAAGTAGGAATTTGTCTCATAATTTATGTTCTTTATGTTGATGATCTTATCCTCATTGGTATTGACCCTAAACTTTTAAAATTTGTGAAAACCATCCTTACAAAGAAATTTGAAATGATTCACTTAGGTTATTTGCATTATCTCCTTAGCCTCCAAGTATTGCAAAACAAGGAAGAAATCTTTATTTCCCAATCTAAGTATGTTTGTGACCTTCGACATCACTTTCATATGGATGATTCTAAATCAACCATTTATCCCTTCTAGTATGGAGTCAAAATTGTTGCCACTTTTACTTCTCCTGAAGTTTATGCCACCTTGTACTATCAGTTAGTTAGTAGCCTCTTATATTTGACTCATACCCATCCAAATGTTTCCTTTTTTGTTGGTATTTTTTCCCGATATATGCAATCACCCCATGAAATCCATTGGAAAATAGTTAAAAGGATACTTCAATATGTTTGGGGTACAGTTCAATTCAGGATACATGACAACTCAAGGGGGAGTCATTTAATGGTTATTTTCATTGATTCAGATTAGGCCAGTGATCCTGATGATCAAAAGCATATTGCAGGTTATGTTTTCATCCTTGGTTCAGGACCTAACACTTGGGCCTATAAGAAACAACAAGATATGTAACTTTCTTTAACAAAAGCAGAGTACCGAGAAGCATTTAATGAAATTCAAGAATCCTTGTGGCTTTGAAACATCCTTTTATAGTTTTTCTTCTAGCAGCAGTAGTCGACCACTCTATGGTGCAACAATTGGAGTGCCATCAAGATCTCCATATATCTAGTTCAAAATTAGCATAGAAAACACATTGAGCTACAAATGCACTTCATAAGAAAGACCATTCATGATCACATTATTGAAGTTCTCTTTTACCCTATAGAATATCAAGTTGCGGAAATTTTCACAAAGTCTCTTATAGAAGCAAATTTTTCTAAACTTCGATATATGTTAGGAGTTCAAGTAGTTGTCATTAAGGGAGGATAGGATATAATGCCTCCTTACTTCTCCTATTTTGTTTCCTTTGTAAATCCTTCAATCCTATCCCAAGTTGTTCTTAAGGGGGGATGTTAGGATATTTAGACACTTAGGAGTTAGTTAATATCAACTTGATCTAATGTGTCGTTAGGTTAAAGTGTGTTTCTTTAGTGTGCATTATTATGCATCTATAGATAAGAAATACAATGGTCATGATATGTTCCTAATTTAGAGTGATACAATAGCTCATATTCTCCTTGATATTAATGACTATATTGATCTGTGGTTTAACACCTAATTGGTCAATGATCTGTATTTAAAGAGAATGGAGAGTCATTTGTCAATGATCGATTGTGACAAACTCTCTTATAAAGATCCAGTTCAACATCAGTGCAAAAACAACATCGAGATACACATGTAATTCATAAGAAATATAATTCATGATTGAGTTATTGAAGTGCTCTTTTACCCTAAAAAAGATCAAGTTGCAAACATTTTCACAAAATCTATTACAAAAATGAAGTTTTCTAAACTTTGGTCTATGTTAGGAGTTCAAGATGTTATCATTAAGGGAAGATAGGCTCTAATACCTCCTGCCTTCTCCTATCGTGTCACCTTTGCAAATCCTTCAATCATATCCCAAGTTGTTCTTAAGGGGGGATGTTAGGATATTTAGACACTTAGGAGTTAGTTAAGATCAAATTGATATAATGTGTTGTTAGGTTAAAGTTTGTTTCTTAGTGTGATTCTTTAGTGTGCATTAGTATGCATCTGTAGTTAAGAATTATGTTGGAGATACTTCATACACACCTATGATTTATTTTTCCTAAGGTTTCCCCTATGTTTATTAGTCATTAGTGAGTCTCCTATAGATTAGGGAGAATTTTCCTCTAGGATAATATTTTCTTCAGTTCATACTTCAGTTTGATCAGTTGAGTGGAGTCTAGATGCCACATTTGGATCATCACCATGCAGCATTGGGATCATCACCAACTAATGCACATTGTCCTTGGGATTATCACCAGAATAGCGCATTAATCATGATTCCTTGATATCCTCCTCACTTCACTTTTTTCAGACAGTTAACTGAAGACTGAGAAACTAGTTAACTCAAAGTAGGTGGCAGTTCACTCTCGTAACTGCCTGAGAGACTAGACTAGGTGGCAGTTTACTCCCGTAATTGTTGGTGTGTGTTCAGATAACTCTATACCAACACTATGGTGCATTGGATTCTCCTCCAGTGCGCATTATTTGAGTTATACAGAGTATATCATCTGTAAATTATCATTCGTTCATTTGGTTAATGATAATTCTTCCATTCTTTCTCTCTTGCTTCTATTTTCTCATATTTTCTTTGCAAATTATGTATGTCATTTGCTAGCTAGATATATTTTGTGCATGTTTAACACATTTACATGGTATCAGATCCAATGGATTGCTAGGGAAAAGACACACCAGATTGTTTTTGTAGGTACGGAAGATTGAAGACATCGGAAAAATGGAATTTCCAAAAGAATTAATTATTACACCATAACATTTCTTTGCATGGAAGGAGAAGATGATAATTCATCTTCGAGGAAGAGGATTATACAGCATAACCATGAACACAGAAACAGAACCCACATCAGCCATAGAAAAATCCAAGTATCTAAATCGAATCGATGAAGTGTTTGGAACTATGTGTAGTCTCATTTCTCATGAACTCCTCTTTCACATATCCTCATGTAAAATCTTGAATGAAGCCCGGACCACCATGGAAGGGATTTTTGGAAAATAGGATGAGATGTGGGGACACATGCTCTAGGTGAAATTTCTCACTTTGGATCCAAAAACCTTTGACAATATCCAAGATTTCTTTACCAAATATAAGGACTTGTTGTCGCAACTCAAGGATTGCGGGTTGATAAATATAAGGAGGAGAAACAAATAGTTTTTACCATTCTCTCCAAACCTGGTCCGGAATACTCAATGTTTGTATCTACATTTCATTTAGTTAGGCTCACCTTTAGATCCACTGGGACGATGCCCTCTCTTGATTCCTTTATCGAGTCTCTGACATAAGAGAAGAACAAGTTCATAAATATGGGAAAAATCAAAGGCACATGCACTTACTGTGAAAGATGGTAGCAGTCATCAATATCAGAAATATAAATACAAAGACAAAAGGAAAGAACATGCAAATGTAAAGAAGGAAGGATACTCAAAACCCTTCAACGATGCCTCCAGATCCAAAGGTGGAAAGGGAAGAAAATGGGAGAAATGCACTTACTTCCATAAATCATTCCATCCAAAATCTGCATGTATGTAGAAACAAATAGATCAAATGACCCAAATAATTCAGAAAAAACAACCATGGATATTTCATCCCTGAGGGTGTCAAGAAGAAGAAGCCACAAGATTAGAATCCAAAGAAAGGAAATTCTAGCCATGCTTTGATTGTCATCAACACCTCTCCTAATGATTGGATCGTAGATTCAGGTGCATCACACCACATGGCTGCCAAAAAAAAAGTATATTTTGCATTGGATGCATTCAAAGGTCCTCCTATTATGATGGGGGACAACTCTCTAGTTGAGGTCACCAAAAAAGGAAGAATTGAACTCATAAACGAAAGCTTCAAGAATGTGCTACACGTTCCCAAACTTTCCATCAATCTTCTCTCCATGTATCAGATAAAAAAATGTGGCACCAGAAAGAGACTCATATTCACACTTGATGCAGTGGATATCTATGACATGCAAATCAATTCCAGGGTTTCTACTGGTGAAGTAAATCATCAATCTAGACTCTACACATTTTCTAAATTTATTGAACCAGATTCTGCATTAGTGCTTACCCATACTGATGAAAGCAGTAGGATATGGCACAAATGGTTTGGGAATTTAAATTTCAGATATATGCAACAAATTAGAAAGAAGGGAATGTTTGATGGTCTACTTGACATCCACTTCTCCAAATGAATTTGTGAGGGATGTGTTCTTGGAAAGCACCCTCAAGAGAAATTCGACAAAGGGAAGACTCAGAAGGCTTCATTTCCTTTAGATATGCTCCATAGTGACCTCATGGGCCCTTTTCCACATACATCAATCAATGAGGCAAGGTACGTGCTCATTTTTTTTATGATTTCTCACGCTTCACATGGATTTTCTCTCTCAAGAAAAAATCAAAGGTCTTTCAACACCTCAAAGATTTCAAATCCCTTGTTGAGACACAACCAGGAAAGAAAATCAAAGTCCTCTAAACAGATAATGGGGGAGAGTATGTCAACCATGAGATACAAAATCTTTGTCATGAGGTCAGGATTTAGTTGCAGCACACGGTTTCTTATCTTCATAGAAAAATGGAGTTGCTAAGCATAAAAATAGATCTCTAAAAGAGATGGCATCTTGCATGCTATATGCAAAGTCACTTCCACAAAGATTATGGGTTGAAGCACTTAATTGTGAAAACTACATCCAAAACATATCTCCCCATAGATATGTCAAGGATAAGACCCCCTACAAGGCTTGGAGTGGCCTCAAACCAGAACTGACCCACTTTTGTATTTTTGATTCACGTACATGGGCCTGGATTCCCTCTAAGAAGAGGCAACCACTTGATCCACAAAAGACATTGTGTATCTTTATTGGATACCCTGACAGTGTGAAGGGATATAGACTCATTGATATTTCCTTGGACCAACTCATCATTGAGAGAAGTGTCCAATTCAAGGAAAGTGTCTCCCACATACCTCAACAGCCGCATGTAGAAACTTTTTTTCTTCCACCTGTCATAAATGATGAGAATGCACATGCCGACTCTTCTTCAAATGAGAGTTCTAATACAAAGGATTCAGATGATCCATACATAGAGTTAGTACAGTCATATGTAGAGTCAGTGCATGCAAATGCAGATGAAGATCCACAGAAGAGGCCCAAGTGGAACAAGATTACTCATTAGGATGCAAGAGATCTTGTTGGGGATCCATTTGATACTAGGAGGACTCAATCTAATTTCGAGGAGCCTCCTCTTGCACTCACTACCATTGAACCAATGCCACCCAAGCATATTGTATTGGTTTACTCTTCATATCCATGGTTCTATGGTGAGGCTCTTGGAAATCCCTTTTGAGAATCTGTCGTGCAGGAGGAGTACTCCTCGAGAACAAGACTTGGGATCTGGTTCCCCTTCCTTTAGGAATGAAAATTTTCAGGTGCAGATGGCTCTACAGGACCAAGAGCCCAATGGATGGACATACAAATCCAAGCTATTTTCCAAAGGCTTTCAACAGGTGCATGGAATTGACTATGATGAGACCTTTGCTCCAGTAGAGAACATGGATTCCATATGCTTGGAACTTGCCATTGCAGTAGCCAAGGGATGGGAATTCCATTAGATGGACGTGAAGAATGCATTTCTTCACAACGATCTCTCTGAGGAGATATATATAGAACAACCCTAGGGATTAATGCAGGATTCATCTTTGGTTTGTCGACTGAAGAAGTTTCTTTATGGCCTCAAGTAGGCCCCGAGGGCATGGTATGCTAAGATGAACTCATACCTATTGTCACAGATCTTTATATGTTGTAATTCAAACCTGAATGTTTACATGCTCAAGACGGTTGATTCACTTCTACTCCTAGTTTTGTATGTTGATGATTTGTTGATCACCATTTGCTTGACTTCAGCGATTATTGCAATCAAAAGGATTTTACATGACAGGTTCTTGATGACGGACATGGGTCCACTAAATTTATTCCTTGGACTTGAGATCAGTCGGAATGCATGAGGCATCAAACTGTCTCAGGCCAAGTATGCACAAGATCTCCATGAGAGATTTAACATGACAGAATACAAGCCTTCTCTGATTCCTTTCTTATCAGGAGTCAAACTTGAGGATGGAAAAGACACTCCATTGGTTGACATCACACTATATAGACAACTAGTGGGGAGCTTGTTGTATCTCACACACTCTAGACAAAACCTCTCTTATGCAGTTGGATCAGTCTCTAGGTTCATGCAAGAGCCTCATGAGCTACATTGGAAGGCTTTAAAGTGTAACCTTTGATACATACATGGAACCATCACCATTGGGATTCACTATGAAGCAGAATCTACATTGGACCTTATCGCATTCACTGATTCTGACTGGGTTGGCGATAGCATTGATTACAATCCCACATCTGGTTACTTACTTAGTCTTGGTTCTGTGCCTATCTATTGGTCAAGAAAGAAGCGGGATGTTATTTATCTGTCTTTGAGCGAGGCATAGTATAGAGGGGTATTTAACATAACCATTCAGGATATGTTGCTACAAAATTTTCTCACTGAGTTGGGCATTCAGTTTCATCGGTCGATCACCATCTGGTCTAACAACCAGAGCACTCTGAGTTATACAAAGATATAGTTCAAAGGTAGAGAATGAAGCACATCGATATCCACATGCACTACATCTGGGACTTAGTACACGAGGGGATCATTGACCTACAATTTTCTCCTTCAGCAGAACAGACTACAGACATCTTCACCAAGACCTTCATTGAGCAGAAGTTCCATTCTCTACACAGTCATCTTGGAGTGAAGGACACAATTTCCTAGTAACTATCAGTTCTTCTTCTTACATACATTGTACTTTGAGGGGGGTTTCCAATGAGTTTTTCCCTCTTTCCTCGTTTATTTCAGTGTATCTTTTGTATTTGGGTACCTAACATGGCCTCGTTGCTAGGACCCATTCTTTATTTTCACCATAGTGATGTTCAGGGGTGGTGTTGGAGATACTTCACACACACCTAGGATTTATTTTTCCTAAGGTTTTACCTATGTTTATTAGTCATTATTTAGTATCCTATAGTTCAGGGATAATATGTCTCTAGGAGAATATTATGTTTAGTTCATAATTCAGTTTGATCAATTGAGTGGAGTCTAGATGCCACATTGGGATCATCACCATGCAACATTGGGATCATCACCAAGAAATGCACATTGTCCTTGGGATTATCACCAGACTAGTGCATTACTCATGATTCCCTAATCTCCTCCTCACTTCACTTTGTTTCAGTCAATTAACTGAAGAATGAGATACTAGTTAACTCAGACTAGGTGGCAATTCACTCCCGTAACTGCCTGAGAGACTAGACTAGGTGGAAGTTTACTCCCGTAACTGTTGGTGTGTATCCAGATCACTCTAGAACACCACTATGGTGCATTGGCCTCTCCTCTAGTGTGCATTAGTTTATTTATACATAATATATCATGTGTAAATTATGATTCATTCATTTGGTTAATGAGAATTATTCCATTCTTTCTCTCTTGCTTCTCTTTTCTCATATTTTCTCTGCAAATTGTGTATGTCATTTGCTAGCTAGAATTATCCTATGCAAGTTCAACACATTTACTGTAATACCCCTAGGGAGAACCCCAACTATAAATGTAAATGAAAAATTACTTAAGCTGGTGAGATGTTTGATATCATTTTTGCATGCACCTTTCATGGTATAGTGCGCACATGTACTACGCACTAAAATGACGAAGTGTACACATTCCAGGATATCACGTGCAACAAACTTAAGTGCACACAATTTTGAGGCCAGACAACCTTTGTGTATATGTTGATTTTTGTAGGTTGGTGAGCCAGTTTATTATAAGCCAGAAGGCTTATGTGATGATTAGGCCAGAGATCCTAGATGTTGAAGGCTAGTGGGCCTATTTTTGTATATGTAAATACTCATATCATTAATATTACACATCGTTGCGTGTAGACCGACCATGATAAAAGAGTATGGGGGACTAAACTTCACTAGTTGGGGAAAGGGGGATAAAATTTAAGGATAAGGGGATAAGATAGGGAGATTAAACCAAAAAGGAATATTATATAATATTCCTTAAAGTATAAAGTATGGATAATGATTTTATCCTAAGTTCTAAGGATGGGGACAAGTGGGCCAAAGTAGCTCTCAACATGACAAGTGTCAATTTGGGAACATGCATACATAAAGTCTTGACTTAGTTCATTTCCCCATTCATTCATTCCATCATCATTCACTCACTCATTCAGTTGACCTTCGTACTTTCCTGTACCTATATCTGTAACCGTACATGTACATGTACTTGTATCCATACCTGTACCCATACTCGTACATGTATCTGTATCTGGTTATCTTAGGAGATGGACTGAAGAAGCGAGTTGTCAGGCCCATGGGATATTGAAGAGGCAGGTTGTTAGGCCCGTGAGAAATTTCTCTCTAGGTGACAGAATTGTCGAGAATTGATTTACTGAAGGTGCCAAACTATAGCTACAGGGATCTGAGACTTCATGTTCAACCTATTGCTAAAGCCTGGAAAGGAAGTGGGGTAACCGCAAAACTGTTGAGAAGAGAAGGGGCACACTTCCTGGGGTGGGATAGGCATGTGAGGAATGAGGGATTGTAGGCTATTAGTTTGAGTTGACACATGTGATGGAGTCTTTCCTGTTGTCTGAGATACATCAGCCTGGTTAGGAATCCCTTTACCAGGGTGGAGTTTAGTCCCATATCAAGGGTGACCCACTACTGAGAGTGATGAGCAGTCTGGTCTAAGGCTGGGAGGTTCGTGGAAGGTTTGCACACAGTTGGTAATATTCTTACCAAGATAAGTGTCAATTGTGTGTTAAATTACATGCTGCATTATTATTTATGCATTTATTTTTATGGGTTTTTCCTGTTTGTGTTGCATGTGTATTTTTATTATTGTTCTATATGAATTTGTGCATTTGCATAATGTATTTATCTATTTTAAGTTATACATATAAATTTCTGCAATATTTTTTGTGTGTATATGTTTTAAATTGTATACAGTTCGAAAATTTTATGTGGCATAGCCCAGTTGGATGTTGGGGATGTTACAATATGGTATCAGAGCTCCATTTTTCAACACTGAGCCTGGATGGGTCGAGCAAGTTGAGTTGAAGCGAAATTCCACAGAGAATTGATTTCAAGGTGGTCAAATTTCAAGTTACAGAGCATCCATGGTAAAAATTAGAAGCAATTGCATGGAATTGGGAAAACCCCCCATTTTTGTTGTTAAATTCATGGGAAAATTGAGAAATTTGGCCAAGTAGTGAGATATTCTTAAATTTATATCTGTTATAGCAAATTCATACATAGATTGGGTTGAATTTGAAGTTACAGGGAAGCCATGACAAATGGAGTGAGATTAGTTGATTAAAATTCTCAATTCATGAATTGAGTTTGGGAAAAAATCATTCCAGGAATGTCAACCAATAGCGATTTGTGTTGCAGAGGTTGAATTGGTGTTATCGGGGTGAAATTGAACAAATTTCATAGTTACATAATGTCTATGGTAAAAAATGGGGATAACGTTTAGAAAAACCCCCAATTTCTACAACAGAATTCACGAGGCATTGATTCACATATAAATGAATGTGTGCAGGTGTGCACACTAAAAATACATGATGTGCAGTGAAAAGCTTGTGATGTGTAGAAAATATTGGTGCGCAGGTGTGCGCACTTAAATTTTGCATTGCACGGTGCAGAGTGGAAATGCGCAGAAAATATTGACGTGAGGGTGTGCACACTTAAATTTGGAATTGCGCAGTGCAGAGTGGAAATGTGTGGAAAATATTGGCGTGCAGGTGTGGACATTTAAATTTGGCATTGCGCGATGCAAAGTGGTAATGCACGAAAAATATTGGTGCGCAGGTGTCCACCCTTAAATTTGGCGTTGCATAGTGTAGAGAGGTAATGCATGGAAAATATTGGTGTGTGGATTAAATTTAGCATTGAATAGTGCATATTGAGTGGTGCATGTGTAATACTGGCATGCGCGGTGTGCTCACACATAATAACAGCATGTGTGGTGTGTGCAGTATTGACAAAGTGCAGAGAAATTTTGTTAGTGCACGTGCAATGTGGGTATATGTTGTCGCATGACAATTTAATCAATGATGCACGTAGAGTACTGGTGCGCGGTGGGGGCGTACTAAAATTTGTCATGGTGTAGTGCGTAGAGTGCAATGCACGTGTAATATTAGTGTGTGACACAGAAATTGCATGCAACATGTATTAGTGCATGAACCAAAATTGTTCATGGTAGATATTGGTGCGCGACACAAAAGTAGTGCACACCATTTATTGGTGCAACAAAGAAGTGATCCACATTGGTTATAGGTGTGTGGAGCATGCGCTACCTTATGGTGTTATTGTGCATGCTAAATATGGGTGTACATGTTCAAATTTATGCACGCGAAGTCATTTGGATGATGTACAACAACAAAAAACCAGTGAATTTCCGCAACATTTTATATTGTTTGAAGGTCATCTTTTTGCAACACGTTTTTGAGTCCCTAAACAACATTTTTAACTACTCAAGAAACTCAAGAACAGACTATACTAAGGTGCACTCTTTGTCTATAGCTCAAATGAAAGAGCCCGGAGAGAGATTTCTAATGGTGTAAATCATTCATCAAACAGAGTTCTTATGAGGAAGTTACAGGAAAAATAGTGGAGGGTAAATTTTAAGACCCAACTAACTTCGAAGGGCCATAACTTTCTTCTCTGGAATCATAGTGAGGCATAGGAGCAGTCTATGGAAAGATATTGAACCATAGAAAATATTTCTAGAGTTGAATTAAAACTCTGGGCATGTTAAAAAAAAAAATATGGAAAAGAAGGTACTTGTATTATTCTAGACCAAAAACACTAATTGGCCTAGACCTTCAGCAAGTTGTAACTAGCAGCCCAGAACCCAGAAAGAGGTGAAACTTGGAAAAAAAATTCAAAATATGTATATGAATAAACTCAATTGAGATCCTACTAAAAATACAATGGAGTAGGTGCAAAAATGCATAATTGCACCAAGTTGAAGAGTGAACAAAAAACAATTAATGGACAATTTTCAAATAACCATAACTTTCTGCTCAAGACTCAGAATTGAGCATGGAAGCAAGTGTTTGAAAGGTATTGGACACTAGAATATAATTATTCACCCAGAAAATTGATTTTTGCATTCAATTTTTAGGAAATCAGAAGAAATAATTCCGATGCAGTATTGAACCAGAATGGTTCATATTTTCATGAAATTGTTGAAATAGTTAGCCTGACAAAGTTCTCTTGGTTGCACATTTTGCAGATTTAACAACAACTAAATCAGATGAGTATCAACACTGAGTGCATAGGAATAGAATATGCACAAGGGGATTACATCTAGGAAGATGAGATCTGAGGGATGGATGTCCATATGGGCATTGAAGGAACAAACTCCAATGGACATGGAGAAGGAGGGGATGAAAACATGAATATGGTAGAGACCATTAAAAATTTTCAGAAGGATGTCCAAAGCCATAAAGATGATAATGAAAGGATTATGAGATCCAAGGAGTAGGAGGAGGAATTCAACATGAAGTTAATGCAGAGTTTGAACATAATAGAAAATAAATTGGATAAGCAGAGTGGCTCAAGTAAATCAGGAAGTCACAGGTCTCCTAATGAGAAACAAAGAACAATAAGTGTTAGTAGACATCTCCATCACTCCCCAAGGAATTCAAATAAGAGAGCACACAACAACTCAATTCCATCCCCTGTCAGGAAGCATAAGAGATCTGGGGTGGATGAGCTATGAGGAAAAATTAACAAAATCAAACTTCCTACATTTGATGGTGAGAACAAGAAGGATGAAGATGTAGAGACATGGTTGCTGAGCATGAGAAAGTATTTTCAATTGCATAATTATTCTTCTCATGCAGAAGGAAGAATTTACATCTATCAACTCAAGGGAAAGGCATCCATGTGGTGGGATTATCTTGTCCATGTGTAGCACATTAAAGAGAAAAATGTTACTTTGAAGGAATTCAAGAAGTATTTTGAAAAGAAATATTTGACTAAGAGATATTATGACAAGAAAATGAAAGAGTTCTTTGAACTCAAACTTGGGAGTATGACTATAAATGAATATGAAAGAAGGTTTTTAGAACTGCTGAAGTATGTTTCTTTCATCAAGGATGAGAGATTTTAGATTCAAAGGTATTTGAGTGGATTTCCATCATTCATCGGTGAAAAAATATAGTATGATGATCCCAAAACATTGGACAAGACCATAAGGTGAGCTAAATGCCTATATAATTAGCAAAAAGCAAGTCCAACTTTCCAAAAACCTTGGGAAGACAAGAAGAAATTCAATATGCATCATAGGAAGAAGGGGACTAAGCCACCATTCTTCAAAAATAATCCTCAGGGACAATCGACTTCTAGAAAACCCCAAATGATGGAGACAAGGGGTCAAAGGCCAAGGTAGCCCACCTATTCAATGTTGGGGTTGTAAAGGAGATCATATGTTTAGAGATTGTCCTCACAGAGGTGAAAAAGTGAGAATTTTTCACAATATACAACAAGTTGAAACAGTGGAAGACATGGGCAGAAGTGTACCAAGGATCTATGCATCCCTGGACAACAAGCAAGCAAAGTATCAGTTACATATGATTGAAGTGTAAGGTATGATCAACAACCAAAACATTACTATTTTAATTGATTCAGGTGCTAGTCATAGTTATATAGATCCTAATATGGTGGAAAGATTGAATTTTCCAAGAATAAATCATGCAAAATCTTGGTTGGTGCAACTGGCTATCGGAGCCAAAAGAAAAGTTAATTATATGTTTAAGTCATGTCCTATAGACATGAATGGACTGAACACTAGAGCATATTTAAACATCTTTCCTTTATATTCCTATGACTATATAATTGGGATGGATTGGTTGGACCAAAATCATGATATCATAGACTGTCATAACAAGGCATTTACTTGCTTGGATGAGAAAGGGAACCTAAGGACAGTGCAGGGAATTCCCAGGGCAGTAATTGTCAGAGAAATTTCAGCATTGCAGTTGAAGAAATGTTACAGAAAAGGATGTCAAATATTTGTAGCTCATATGGAGGAAACACCTAAAGATAGAGTGTCAAATATTCAAGATTATGCAGTCCTAAAAGAGTTTGAATATGTTTTAAAGGAAATACCAAGATTACCCCCTAAACGAGACATTGATTTCTCCATAAATATGATGCCTGGAGAGACTCTAGTATCCAAGACCCCTTACAGGATGAGTACACCAGAATTGAAGACATTGCAAATGAAACTTGAAGAGATTCTAAAGAAGGGGTATATATTCCCAAGTGTGTCACCTTGGGGTGCCCCAGTTTTATTTGTGAAGAAAAAAGATGGAACATTGAGACTTTTCATTGACTTCAGGAAATTGAACAAGGTAACTGTGAAGAATAAGTATATGTTGCAAAGGATCGATGACCTCTTTGATCAGTTGAAAGATGTAAAAAATTTCTCCAAGATTGATCTTAGGTCAGGTTATCATCAAGTAAGAATTAAAGAAGAATACATCAACAAGATTGTGTTGGTGCAATTATTTGCATAATATATTACCAAACATAAATTATCAACCAGGATTCGTAATCAGTAGAGTTGATGCACTATATGTGCCGATAACAGATAGGTTCTTATGTCTGATGAGTATAGCTTAAAGAAGAAATATTCAATAACAAAATACTATGTTTTCAAAGATAACACTCTTCACACTATTCATAAATTAGAAAGAAAAACTTGCAATCATGCACTCAAAAGATTTTGCTCAGATAATGCCTTGTCCATTTACAAGCTCGTGAAGTGGAAAGATGGACTTTGAATCTATTATCTATAGCTAATATCATTAACAACAACTAACAAGTAAATCTGGGCACACTTCAACAATACCACTCCAAACTTAGAAGAGAAAACTGATAACAAAACTTCTCAAGAAAACAGTGAATCGAAAGGTTCTTTCTTAGGTGACAAATCTATTCATTAGAGGCTCATGAAATGAAGAGATGAACTTAATATCTTGTTCCCTATATCATTTGAAACAACAATCAACAATCCACTTTATCCACTCTTCGAAAGAAATCAATCATAACCCTATCAATGCCAATCAAATCTGTGTAGTACAGAAAAGAATCAATGTAATTGAGAGGCTTCATTAAATGGTGCATGAAGGTGAGAGATGAAGTCTAATATCATTTCTTGTAACAACTCACTTCAAACTTGCAAGAAATTCTTATCTAATTCTGCACACACTTCAAAATCAATTGATGCATCCCAAACAGAAATTTAATACAATCTTGCAATTCTAGAAATTACTTCATTTATACACAGGAAACATAATTTTTAATGAGATGTTACATTTAATGGCTTATGTAATGTGAATTATGGACTCCCAATTGTTCCTGTACTGCCACACTTTGCAATCAATTCTAACAGAGTAATCAAAAATGAAATTAAAACAACAAGTACATGAAATAGAAATTTATGCTAATAATTTACAATGAGCTTACCAAGATGGATCGGTGGGCCCTTGCCGATGCCAACATGGAAGATTTTATATCAGAATATGATAAATGCTAAGAGAC
Source organism: Picea engelmannii (assembly GCA_009831015.1). Lineage (NCBI taxonomy): Eukaryota > Viridiplantae > Streptophyta > Pinopsida > Pinales > Pinaceae > Picea > Picea engelmannii. The sequence goes on along the minus strand of ML776849.1, from coordinate 2,696,952 downwards.
ACCCAGGATCCTTGAATTCAAACTTCCATTGATCTTCAACAAATAAATTTACAAAAAGAGTTGGTTCAAAAATCCAATTTGCAACATATTAATTCCTCTTTCTTCAAAAACCAATATTACATCATAATAATAATTCCTTATCTACTCAAACCTATGAGTTCTTATTTATACATAAAATCCATGGAGGAATGGATGAAACCGAATCCCCAAGCTAAGAAAACAATTTTTACAATTTTAGGATAAATCCCAAAAAACTGTGTTTTTTAACAATTTGGGTAGATTCGAGTTAGTCCCCCACCCATATCTCCCAAACCAATTCTAATTTTGAAACCGGCCCATGCTTTACTCAATTTTTCATATTTTGGACAAAACCCATGTATTAGAATTTCTAGATCGGATACCATATGCACGTAAATTGAAGCGCAAGTTGGAAGTTTGAGTTTTTTTTTATAATTTTGGCAGAATCATTCCCCATGAGATGGAGATCCACATGTATGATATGGGTGAATTATGACTCATGTTTCCACATTAAAACATCATTGTGGACAAAACCCATGTACCCGATTTTCCTCTAGAAGCTTTCCAAAATTTTGAATTATTTCTAGTACCGGATTAGCACAGGTTGGTACCAGAATAGGTGGAGCCTTGGTACCATAATAGATTGGGTACCAAATCATGCTGCTTAAGAGTCAAAGTGATTAGGATCATACATAATCAAACATTTAATCAAATTAACTCAATAAAACTAAACAAATCATGCTTTAATCATAAGTTACCTCTTATGCACGTGAACAAGGTCATCAAGTGTATTTATGGAGGAAACAATCAATTATATACACATGACATAGGTATAATAGGATTAGATAGAGGGTAATATAGGGAATCATAAGTGTCAAAAATTAGTCTTAGCATTCCCCCATGCTTAAGTCATTGCATGTCCTCATGCAACAATGGTCTTCAAAATTTCACAACTGATGATACTCTTCACTCAATCAAGCATTCCCTGAAGTTTCATCCTTCTTTAGCTCTTAAGTTCCTATTTAAACAATATAAATTTCTTGGCTTATGCTTCACATTCTTACTCATGGAAAAGTAGTTATGGTGACAAAGTGGAGTCATGAGTAATGGATTAGATCTGTTAGTGATTTGACGTTAAGTCTTATCCAATCTATTGTGGATCATAGTTAGGAGAAAGGGATGGATGTGGCTCTAATATGATTATAGGATAGTGGCCAAGAGTTTTCATAATGAMTTTTACTAATATGCCCCCCTGGCTAGATTATCTTTAAAACAAAAGTGATATAAGCATAGTTTAGATATCAAAGACAGGAACACATAAAGGAATATATCCCAAGATGATTAACTCGTTTCAGATCCAAGTTTTTAGAGATGAAGCTCTTCTTGCTTAGGTAAGGTGAATTACACATACTGAGGGTCCCACTTCTCGTGCAAACCTATTTTTTTAAAGATAGAACTCTAAAGTGGATACTTGAAGGTTATTAATAACATCATCTGAGAGATATAAAGGTCATCTCCTAGCCTTGATTTGAGAGTGATTGCTTCAGAATGAGACCCAATGGTTTTTGTGCAGTTTTAGGTGCGTCACTTTATGTTTTTCAACTCTCTTTACTCGGCATAGCCCCACTGCTAGCAGGCCTGTTCAGTACCCCGATGGGTTTACCTTAATACCATACAAGCATGGCACCACTGCCAGTAGGCCTGTTCATTACCCCGACGGGTTTACTTGTACTTCCTGATACTTATTTTTTATTATATTACTCAAAAGATTTTGAATGATGTATACTGTTCATAGACAATTTTAGAGTATAAGGAAGGTAGGTGGTACGAGAGTGTTTTAGATTTATTAGGCACATAATTAATTGTTTGCAATTATCCCAAGGGTGACATCATCCACATTCAACTTAAATCTCAGCTATTCAATGTATAATGGAACATCTCGGATAATGATTAAGAGGTCCCTCTAGTTAATCCTATTAGGGTTCTCATGAAATTTCATTACGGTTTTGCAAGGGCGGTCCACCACATGAGGTTTTCATCAATACCTCTCAAGATAAACTTGAATAAGAACTTGTTGAATCAACTAGGTTAGTATTATACATAATGGTGTCACCACTTTTCAATGGATATTTCAATTAGCAATCACTTCTTTAAAATAATGAGGTAATAAGACAAGTGCACCCATTATCATATAGAGTTAAATGTGAAAAATATCTTCCTAAAGGGAGAGCAAGGATGATTCATTTAGGGTTGAGTGTAGAAATGTAGGAGGAAGATGCACATGAGAGTAAAAATAATTCAACACAAGACTTAAATTATCCTTTCTAGAAAGAACATGAAGAGATTAGCCCATAACTCCAATTACCTAAAGTGAAAATAATGTTAAGCACATAAAAAAGATCATATCACTTTGGCATAAGTACCAGATAATTAATTGGTATAAGAATATGTTTTTGCATTACCATAATAGATAGTATCGGAATAGGACATTACTGGAATAGAGCAGTACTAGAACAGAGCAAGGAGTATAAATAGAGTGACATGATGGATGATTTTTGCCCATTCATGACGACAACCACTTCACCAAGGAATTCAGTGATAGTATACGAGGAGATGTATACGAGGGCATGCAAAATTTCATGGTAGGGAGCGTGCAATAATTGAGAGTAACCATATGTTTACTGCATAATTAGTCTAATTTCTTTTAGTAAAACGAAAAATGTTGAGTTTATACGTCCTATTACTTGAAGCATTTAAATCAAGCAGCGAAACATTTGAGTATAGGATAAGGGCTACCAACACCTCATTACCAGTACCGGATCACCTGAGTATCGGATGGACGCAGGGTTGTGCTTTAGTATCGGAATAACACAGAGTTGTGGTTCAGTACCAGAATAGTGCAGACCTCCTCCTTTGGTACCAGATGAGCACACAGGTGACCATCAGTACCAGATGAGCACAATACCGGATGAGCACATGAATGTTGTTCAGTACCGGATGAAAGCAGGCATTCTCCTTTGGTACTGGATGAGCACATAAATGACCATTAGTACTGGAATAGCACAGAGTTGTGGTTCAATACCGAAATAGCGTAGACCTCCTCCCACAGTACTGGATGAATGCAGAGTTAAACATTTTTTTCAGTACCGGATGAATGTATTTCTGCAGTACCGGAATAGAATGGTACCGGAATTCTGGAAATGATTATCAAATCCCAGCACTGAACATGTTGATTTGGCCTCACCAATGGAAGTTGCAAAAGAATATGAAGATTTCAGCAACCACTCCCCCATGCCTAAGGTTTTGCATGGCCTCATGCAAACAATGTGAGATGCTAAAAAGGGCTTCTTAGAGAGTTACGAACATCTGCTAAAAACAAACCAATAGAACTAATTAAAACTAGATTTGTATTCATGCTTAAAAACAAAAAATTTAGGGAAAAATGTCAAAAGTTGAATTATTAGCTATGAATAAAATAGTTTGGAATTAACATTCAGTTTCAACTGTTATTAAAATATCACTTAATCGATCATCCTTGTGAAATAGTGGTCTTAAAATAGATAGGTAAATATAAAGCATGAATGCATCATTTTTAACAACTTTAAGGGAAAAAAAGAATTTTGAAGAAATAGGTCACGAAGCACTCCCTTAAGTGTTATCTTCCATTGACAAGGATGCCTTCTCCACTTTTGAAACCCTTCCAGTATTATGTGTGCATTCGGAGGATGAAGAGATTCCCTTCTCATAAGATTCCAAACAAAATCATCATAACTTTTTAAAAAAGAAATCTACTATAGGAACAAAATATCTTAAACTTTTGACATTCTCATTTATGAAAAGTATGAAAGATAGGTTGCATTGTACTTATGTGCAACATTTATTTATTTATTTACCTTTCCTACTCTATTTGAACAAAATAAAATGTCCTTCAAGTATAGGAATACTTCTAGTGAAGCCATGTGCGTAACAGGGTTAGAAATATATCCATACTCAGGTTTAAAAGATAAATTTTAATGCATACCAAAGTATGAAGGACCAATTGTTTTGATGATGAGATCAAACAATAAATAAAAGAGTGGTGTGACCTAATAACTAATTGAAACCATATTTCAATACGATCACTATATTCTTGTTTCTCTTCTTTGTTTACGTCACACCAAATGTCCTCCTCTACCATGCAATGCAAATTATCCTCTTCAAGATGATTGGTCTTTGGAGTACATACAGGATCTGTTGAGAGGCATACTAAGGATTCCTCAATCTTAGGTTCCACTCATTTCTCTCCATTGAATTCTATCCATGATTATTTATTCCCTTCAACAAATTGACAAGAGGAATCTGACGGGACTTCTAACTCTTCATGTGGAGAGACAACTAGATTCTTAACTACTATGAAGATATGCTCTTCTTGAGAGGCCGATATCTCAGTTGCTGCCAAAATGCGAGAAAGTTATTGGAGGAACATTCTTCAAGCTCTTGATCATCCTTGAATTACTCTAGCTAGTTGATGATACTTGTTTTGAAACACATATTAGTACTCGGGGGGTTCTTACAGCACCCCAAACATGATTTATCATTAAAGATCTAAATTTTAAAACTATTTGCAAAATAAAAACACACTAAACTTGAACTCCTTGCGTTACTGGGACCCTGTTGTCACCAGGTTATCGGTTCACACAAGTTAGCTCATTGTAAAGAAAACTAAATTTGCATAAATAAAAACACACTTGCATCAAAAGAAGAGAGAACAACCTAACTTTGGAGCAAACCCACCAAAGTGGATGTGTGGGCTCTTCCCACACATCTTAACGTCTTTTATCTTCCCTTAGTTCATCCATAAAACCAATCCAAAACCATTAAACAAATCTAATTCTAATACTACCTATTACCGTTTACAACTCCCCGACAATGACGCCAAAATGTTGGTGCAATTATTTGCATAATATATTACCAAACATAAATTATCAACCGGGATTCGTAATCAGTAGAGTTGATGCACTATATGTGCTGATAACAGATAGGTTATTATGTCTGATGAGTATAGCTTAAAGAATAAACATTCAATAACAAAATACTATGTTTTCAAAGATAACACTATTCACACAATTCATAAATTAGAAAGAAAAACTTGCAATCATGCACTCAAAAGATTTTGCTCAGATAATGCCTTGTCCATTTACAAGTTCATGAAGTGGAAAGATGGACTTTGAATCTATTATCTGTAGCTAATATCCTTAACAACAACTAACAAGTAAATCTGGGCACACTTCAACAATACCACTCCAAACTTAGAAGAGAAAACTAATAACAAAACTTCTCAAGCAAACAGTGAATCGAAAGGTTCTTTCTTAGGTGACAAATATGTTCATTAGATGCTCATGAAATGAAGAGATGAACTTAAGATCTTGTTCCCTGTATCATTTGAAACAACAATCAACAATCCACTTTATCCACTCTTAGAAAGAAATCAATCATAACCCTATCAATGCCAATCAAATCTGTGTAGTACAGAAAAGAGTCAATATAATTGAGAGGCTTCATTAAATGGTGCATGAAGGTGAGAGATGAAGTCTGATCTCATTTCCTATAACAACTCACTTCAAACTTGCAAGAAATTCTTATCTAATTCTACACACACTTCAAAATCAATTGATGCATCCCAAACATAAATTTAATACAATCTTACAATCTTGCAATTCTAGAAATTACTTCATCTCTACACAGGAAACATAATTTTTAATGCGATGTTCCATTTAATGGATTATGTAATGTGAATGATGGACTCCCAATTGTTCCTGTACTGCCACACTTTGCAATCAATTCTAATAGTGAAATCAAAAATGAAATCAAAACAACAAGTACATGAAATAGAAATCTATGCTAATAATTTACAATGAGCTTACCAAGATGGATTAGTAGGCCCTTGCCGATGCCAACATGGAAGATTTTAGATCAGAATATGATAAATTCTAAGAGACACATAGGGTACATGAATTCAAACTTCCATTGATCTTCAACAAATAAATTTACAAAAAGAGTTGGTTCAGAAATCCAATTTGCAACATACTAATTCCTCTTTCTTCAATAACCAATATTACATCATAATAATAATTCATTCTCTACTCATACCTATGAGGTATTATTTATACATAAAATCCATGGAGGAATGGATGAAACCGAATCCCCAAGCTAAGAAAACATTTTTTACAATTTTAGGATAAATCCCAAAAATCTGTGTTTTTTAACAATTTCGGTAGATTCGAGTTAGTCCCCCACCCATATCTCTCAAACCAATTCTAATTTTGAAAAATGACACATGCATTACTCAATTTTTCATATTCTGGACAAAACCCATGTATTAGAATTTCTAGATCGGATACCATATGCACGGAAATTGAGGTGCAAGTTGGCAGTTTGAGTTTTTTTTTTAAATTTTGGCAGAATCATTCCCCCCTGAGATGAAGGTCCACATGTGAAAGTTGGGTTAATTTTGACTCACTTTTCCACATGAAAACATCATTGTGGAAAAAACCCATGTACCCGATTTTCCTCTAGAAACTTTCCAAAATTTTGAATTATTTCTAGTACCGGATTAGCACAGGTTGGTACCGGAATAGGTGGAGCCTTGGTACCGGAATAGACTAGGTACCAAATCATGTTACTTAAGAGTAAAAGTGATTAGGATCATACATAATCAATCATTTAATCGAATTAACTCAACAAAACTAAACAAATCATGCTTTAATCATAAGTTACCTCTTATGCACGTGAATAAGGTCATCGAGTGTATTTATAGAGGAAACAGTCAATTAGATACACATGTCATAGGTATAATAGGCTTAGATAGAGGGTAATATAGGGCATTAGAAGTGTCAAAACTGAGGCTCAACAGACTTCTTTCATAATAAGGTATGGTCATTATGAGTTCATATTGGTGCCATTTGGGTTATCAAATGCACCAACTGTCTATGTTTAATGATTGGTATTTTCAGAGAATACCTAGATAAGTTTGTCATTGTATTTTTAGATGACATTCTTATATATTATAAGTTAGAGGAAGAGAATGAACAACACTTGAGGATCTTGTTACAAGTAATAAGGGAGCATCATTTGTACGCCAAATAGAGCAAGTGCTCATTTTATCAGAAGCAAATTCATTATTTGGGGCATATCATTTCAGAGGAAGGGATAGTAGTGAATCCTGAGAAGATAGAATCCATTAGAGTATGTTCAATGCCAAATATTTTGACAGAGGTCAGATCATTCATGGGACTTGTAGGCTACTATAGGATATTTATTGAAGGATTCTCAAATATTTCACACCCAATCACTTCCTTGCAAAAGAAGGGTGTGAATTTGCAGTGGACATTGGATTGTGAAAAGAATTTTCCAACACTTGAATAAATTATTAACAAGTGCTCCAATACCAAGGATTGCAGATCCAAATGAAGACTTCATTGTATGCATAGATGCATGTAAAGAATGACTTGGTGGAGTTCTCGATCAAAATGGGTTTGTTGTATGTTATGAATCAAGGAAGTTGAAGGAGCATGGAAGGCACTATGCCACTCATGATTTGGAGTTGGAAGTCATAGTGCATTCTTTGAAGAACTGGAGGCACTACCTCATGGGGAAAATGTTTGAGCTAAGGATAGACCATAATGGTCTGAAATATTTATTTGATCAATCAACTCTAAATGCTAGGCAAAGCAGGTGGTTAGAATTTCTCAGTGAATATGACTTTGATATAAAGCATATCAAAGGGAAATAGAACAAAGTGGTTGATGCACTCAGCAGAAGAGTGCATGAGTTGCATGTTACAACCATTAGCATGTACCAATCAGATTTGAAAGACAAAATTTTGAAGGCTACAAAATCATATTTGCAATACAAGGAATTAGTGGCAAAATTACAGCAAGGTATTTTGCAGCAGAAAATTGAAGACTATAAGCTAGAAAATGATGAAATTCGCATGTACAGGGGAATCTATGTACCAAATTCCTAGGAATTGAAAAATATAATATTGAAAGAAATGCATAATGTACCTTATGTTGGGCACCTGAGTTATCAGAAAACTATTGCAGTTGTCAAGAGGCAATATTAGTGTCTAGGCATGAAGAAAGAAGTTGTTGATTTTATTGTCAAATGTTTGGAATGTCAAAAGGTAAAGGTTGAGCATAGAAACCCAACTAGTTTGCTACAACCATTACCCATTCTTGAGTGGAAATGGGAAGTTGTAACAATGGATTTCATCATCAAACTTGTTAAGATTTTCCATTACACCAAAACCTGCAAGTGTTAGTAAACTTCCAAATCAGCAACATCACATTGAGTGGGAGGTTAGTCCCATGTTCCCAGCATGGCGGTTATTCCATGAGAGGTGTGGAGGTTAGTCCAACACCCCTAGTTCACGAGAGGTGTGGTGGTTAGTCCAACACCCTCCCTCCGCCGTAACTCGAGGGAATTGAACCTGGGCCAAGGCTCTGATACCATGTTCGACAACACAGGTATTCCAATAGAGGACGAACACCTTCAATAACCACTCACATAACCAGATCAAAGATCAACACACTGATGTTTTCATGTGGTAAAACCCCTACAGGGAAACATCCATGGCCCCAGCCAACGCGACCACTTGGAGTTGTTTATTAATGCAAAGAAAAAGATTACAGAGAGATTTTACAAGAGAGTTTCTCACAATCGATCATCGACAAATGACCCTCCATGCTCTTTAAATAGATATCATGGACCAATCAGGTGTTAAGCCATGGATCAATGGCCATTAAGATCGAGGAGAGTATGAACCGTCGGATCACTCTATGTCGGGAACATATCGTGACCGTCGGATTTCCTAACTACAAATGCATACTAATGCATACTAAAGAAACACACTTTTACCTAACGACATATTTGACCAAGTAGATCTTAACTAACTCCTAAGTGTCTAAATATCCTAACATTTGAAATGGGAAATGGGAAGTTGTAACAATGGATTTCATCATGAAACTGCCCAGAACAAACAAGCAACATGATTTTATCATGGTAGTGGTGCATAAGTGATGCAGGCGCGAGCTACCCTCCGACACCCACTCTCAGGATTGCTCAATTTCCCCTTTGAGCCAGATTAGCTCATTCAATTCCCTGCTGGAATCTCTGATGAAAACCCGATCCACAGGTCCTTAATTTCCCCCACGGTCTTCTGCACTCAACCGCGGACTTCCCCGATCTTAATTTTGGGTTTCGGGGTTTCGTGATCCCCATCGTCAAGAGTTCATGTCCTCTTGAACTCGCAAACTCTGATTCACCGATGTGTCCCCTTCTGGCCTTAGCCCCTCCTGGCTATGCCCTGATCCATGTGACCACTTCTCATAAGACTGCAACCTTATGTCTTTCAGGATTCGGGGTTTTGTCTTTTCTGATGTCGAGAACCTCTGTCCCCTCGAACTCCCGATCATCGATCTGCCGATATGGTGCTTTTACGCGTTAGCCCTCCTGGATAAGCTCCTGGCCCATATGACCACTTCCCCATGACCGCAGTCTTATCTCTCGTATCGAGGTTTCAGACATCGCGATTCCAAGTTGCAAGGACTTCTTGTCCACGGGATTCCCGATATCCCAACTTGTGATTTCCTGATTGACGATTCTCCTTTCGAGACTTTTCCCGATATCTCTCAATCACTGCCACGTGTCCCAAGAATGGACGGTTCAGATTACCCCTCGCGTTTTTGAGACTTCTGATGTCCCGACTTTCACGACCTCAGGAAATCCAATTTCCCCAGTGTCGATATACCGATGTCTAGTGTCCAGATCTCCGAAATGGATGATCTTGTGACACGCACCTGCTCCCAACCGAACGATCCAGATCAAATCTCGTTGATTCGGGGTTCTTGGTGTCGAGTGACTCTCCTCACATCCTCGATATCCCCGATATCATGAACGTCAATATCCCGATGGCCACGCCTCTTATCGAGATTTTCACCTCGGCTATCCCCGATGGTTTAAACACCATGCAACTCTCGACAGATCTGATGGTTGTCGGGTTCTCCACTCAAGATCTGACGGCTCAGATCATCTCTTCTCTTGCGCACTCTCTGGATGTGAAAACCTTCTGATGGTCCAGATCTTCTCGGCCGATCCGACTGCTATCGTTGCTCCTCCTGAGCTTTTGTGCCTTCCTTCCTGCACTTGGAGGAATTCCAAGTTCTCAAAGGCTCCGACCTTTGTCTTCTTCTCTGTGAGCTCCTTTACCTGAGTTCTTGTCGTGTGTTCTCCTCAAAGTTGTTCCTCCTGAGCTTTTCTCCTTTCGAATCCTCGAAGGATTCTTCAACTCCTTCCCTCTGCAGAGTCTTCACATGCACACCAAAGGTGCTATCTCTCCTAATCTTCTCAATCGCTCAGACCCCTAAGGGATTTTATCCTTCTTCTTTCTCCCACAGATGGAGGAATATGGATGCCCTCTTGGCTATCCTTCAGCTCAAGCTACTTCTTGTTGAATCTGTAGGGTGTTCAGCAACCCTGTGAATATCCTTCAGTGTATTCTTCCTTCAATTACAGAACTCAAAGAGTTCTCTTCTCTTCTCTGTTCCTGTCTGCACACTAACTCAAATGCCGACCTGGCAGAGTGTCTTCTCCCAGAACATTCAACAGTTTTTTCCTCCTGTGCACCTATGCACCCGCTCAATGCCCACTTGGCAGAGCTCTCAGAATCCTCAGTGATTCGGTCTCTTCTTCCTGAACTCACAACAAAGTTCTATCTTTGTGCACTCCTTGCACTGGCTCAATGCCCACATGGCAGAGCTTCACATAATCCACAACAAAATTCTGTTTGCAACTGTGTCTTCTCCCACACAGCCTTGCCTCTAAGGTGTTAAGCAACCTTGAGGTCTTCACCTGAGTTGTTGATTCCATTTCTTGTGCCGCAACACATCTTTGTCTGAACCTGCAGAATTTAGAAGTGCTTCAGTACACCGTTATTTAGAAACCGCAGTACTCTGTCACACCCTGCTGGCATGAACCTCAAAGACCTTCACCTAAAATCCAACACACTCCTGCAAATGCATGATAACATCATACATTCATAGCATACAATGGAACACTCACAGACATTCATTCAACACAGAATACATGCAGGAAAAACTGCTCTGTTTGTATTAAAATGACAAATGTCTGTATTTACAAGGTGTTCCTAAGCACGTCCTGTAACAAGGTCTCGACTCTTCTCTTCTGCTCTCTACTCACAGATCCTCTCTATCTCTCCACATGCTAACTACTAAAGAGACACAATATATATTTTACATGAGGGAGCTCTTCAAGCTCTTCCCTCCAACCTACCTACCCTATTCAATTACATTGAATGGGTTGTCTAGTCCAACATCTGGATCTAGATCTCAGCCATACAAACATTTAATGGTCGATCTACCTAATGCCTACACAAAGGCATAGCTCCACAACTCACCAGCTTAAACATTTAATTACATTCAATTCAGATTTAAATGAGGACTGTGCCTCTCTCTTCAGCTTTGAATGCACGTGCTTGACGTGGCTAGCTGGCTGGTTGGCTGATGTGGAGAGATGCTCCTACATTAATAAGCTTACTAAAGATACCCATTTTATTCCAGTAAATCTACTCACAAGGAAACTAACATTGTTGATTTTTATATGAGATAAATTGCTCGATTACATGGTATACCCAAGACAATTGTGTTTGACAGAGATCCAAAATTTACATCAAATTTTTGGAAGGGATTATTTAATGGATTTGGAACAAATTTGAATTTTAGTATAGCTTATCATCCAGAATCAAATGGACAAAAAGAGAGTGTGAATCAACTGATTGAGGATATGTTGAAGATGTATGTGATGGATAAACCATCAAAATGGGAAGACTACCTACACTTAGTAGAGTTTTCTTATAAAAATGGGTACCAAGCATCTCTAAAGATGAGCCCATTTGAGGGAATTTATGGAAGAAGGTGCAACACATAGGTAATTTGGGACAACCCAACAGATAGAGTAGTATTTGGGCCAGAATTACTCAAAGAAATGGAAGATAAATGTTAAAAATAAAACAAAATTTAAAGGTTTTCCAATACAAGAAGAAAATCTATGTTGATAAGGGCATAACTCATAGGGAATTTAAAGTGGGGGACCATGTATTCTTGAAAGTGAAGACCAACAAAATTTCCCTGAAGTTGGGAAATTGTTCAAAGTTGGTAGCTCGCTATTGTGGGTCATTTGAAATCCTAGAGAGGATTGGGCCTATAGCATACATGCTTGCCTTTCCTACATCAATGACCATTCATAATGTATTTCATGTATCATTGCTTAAGAAATATATACTTGATGATAATCATGTTATTGATTGGAATGTGATTCAGGTGGAGCAAGAAGGCGCTTTCCAAGTACATCCAATACACATTCTGGACTAGAAAATCAAATAGCTCTGAAATCAATCCATAGAGATTGTAAAGGTCAAATGCACCTGGTACGGTCCTGAGAACACAACTTGGGAAGTTGAAGATGCTATGTGGGCAGAATACCCACATCTTTTTGAGGAGTTTTGAAATTTTGGTTGTATATGTGTATATATTGCATTGAGGATAGTGCATAAATAAGGGGAGGGGAATGTAATACCCCTAGGATGAACCCAAACTGTAAATGTAAATGAAAATTTACTTAATTTTGTGAGTTGTTTGATATCATTTTTGCATGCACCTTCCATGGTATAGTGTGCACATGTACTGCGCACTAAAATGACGAAGTGTACACATTCCAGGATACTGTGCACAAAAAACTTAAGTGCACGCAATTTTGAGGCTAGATAGCCTTTGTATACATGTTGATTTTTGTAGGCTGGTGAGCCCGTTTATTATAAGCAAGAAGGCTTATGTGATGATTAGGCCATAGAGCCTAGATGTTGAAGGCTAGTGGGCCTATTTTTGTATATGTAAATACTCACATCATTAATATTATACATTGTTGCATGTAGATTGAGCATGATAAAAGAGTATGAGGGAATAAAATACACTAGTTGGGGAAAGGGGGATAAAAATTAAGGATAAGGGGATAAGATAGGGAGCTTAAACAAAAAAGAAATACTATATTAATATTCCTTAAAGTATAAAGTATGGATAATGATTTTATCCTAAGTTATAAGGATGGGGACAAGTGGGCCAAAGTAGCTCTCAACACGACAAGTGTCAAGTTGGGAACATGCATACATATAGTATGGAATTAGTTAATTTTCTCATTCATTCATTCCATCATCATTCACTCACTCATTCAGTTGTCCTCCGTACTTTCCCATACCAATATTTGTAACCGTACATGTATCTATACATGTATCCATACATGTACCCATACCCATACTTGTATATATACTTGGTTAGCTTAGGATTTGGACTGAAGAAGCAAGTTATCAAGCCCGTGGGATATTGAAGAGGTGGGTTGTTAGGCCTATGAGAAATTTCTCTCTAGGTGAGAGAATTGTTGGGAATTGATTTCCCAAAGGTGCCAAACTGTAGCTACATGGCTCTGAGACTTCATGTCCAGCCTATTGCAGAAGCTCGAAAGGGAAGTGGGGCAGCCAAAGGATTGTTGAGCAGAGAAGGGGCACATTGCCTAGGGTAGGAAAGGCATGTGGGGAATGAGGGACTGTAGGTTGTTATTTTGAGTTGGCACCTGTGACAAAGTCTTTCCTGTTGTCTAAGATACATCAACCTGATTAGAAATCCCTTTACCTGGGTGGAGTTTAGTCCCATCTTGGGGTGACCAACTGCTGAGAGTGATGAGCAGTTTGCTCTAAGGCTAGGAGTTTCTTGGAAGGTCTACACGCAGTTGGTGATATTCTTACCAAGATAAGTGTCAATTGTGTGTTAAATTACATGTTGCATTATTATTTATGCATTTATTTTTATGGGTTTTTCCTGTGTGTGTTCCATGTGTATTTTTATTATTGTTCTATATGAATCTGTGCATTTGCAGAATGTTTTTTTCTGTTTTAATTTATATATATAAAGTTCGATAAGATTTTCTATGTGTATATGTTTTAATTTGTATACAGTTTGAAAATTTTATGTGGCATAGCCCAGTTGGATGTTGGGGATGTTACATTTACAAATTCCAACAATCATGATATGTTTCTGATATAGAGTGATCCAACAGCTCATATTTTCCTTGATCTTAATGTATACATTTATTTGTGTCTTAACACTCGATTGGTCCATGATCTGTATTTAAAGAGAATGGAGGGTCATTTGTCAATGATCGATTGTGAGAAAATATCTTGTAAATCTCTCTATAATATTTTATTTTTCATTATTAAATTGCTCCAAGTGGCCACGTCGGTTGGGGTTGTGGATGTTTCCCCATAGGGGTTTTACCACGTAAAAACATTGATGTTTTGATCTTTGATATTGTTGCGTGAGTGGTTACGGATGTTAGATATTATGACACTTAGGAGTTAGATAAGATCAACATGGTCTAATGTATCATTAGGTAAAAATATGTTTCTTTAGTATGCATTAATATGCATTTGTAGTTAGGTAATCTGATGGTCACAATATATTCCTGATAGAGTGATTTGAAGGTTCATATTCTCCTCGATCTTAATATCCATGTTTATATTTGGCTTAACACTCGATTCATCCATGATCTCTATTTAAAGAGAATGGAGGGATAATTTTTGATGATAGATTGTGAGAAAATATCTCTGTAATATTTTCTATTGCATTAATAAATTGCTCCAAGTGGCCACATTGGTTGGGGTCGTGGATGTTTCCCCACAATGGTTTTACCATTTAAAAACATCGGTGTGTCGATATTTGATCTAGTTGTGTGAGTGGCTACTGAAGGTTCTTATCCTCTGTTAGAATACCTATGTTGTTGAACATGGTATTAGAGTGCATTTGAATACCCACTCTCATTCTAGATCGAGATTGTGAAGTCATTTTGTCACATCTCTAGTTTATACCATTTTTGTATATTTATATGTTGAGAGGATTGTTCCATTGTGACTGGAGCACTCTTTTCAATTAAGAATGTCTTTAATTTCACTCTAAAAGTTTTATGTTCTCCCAAGATACGGTCATTTTAGTCAAATTCAGAGGTATAAATCTTGAATATGCCCGTTTAAATTTTTATAGAGATAATATTTTGGTTTTCTATTTTTTATTTTTGGGTTGCTACTATTTTCAATCTGGGTATGCTCTTTTTCCTATACTTTGTGCGATCTTGTAAAATTAGAAATATATTGAAAAGGGTTTCCATGTTTGTGTATGCTCACTAAATTGAAAACAAAGGGAAAATTTGCATTTGTCAAGTAATTTAACTGAGATCTAACCCTTGTTTCCATCAAGAAGCGAAATTGTTTCTTATGTGAAAAATATTTTTTTATGAGCACATTCTCCAAGATCATCTTCCACAACAACAACAAAAACACCCCCAATCCTTCTTAACAATATAATTTGTTTTGAACTAGCTCACCTGGTTAAAAGTTGTTTTATTAAGAAAGAGGTCTTGAGTTGAAGTCTCTTTTTTGTTACTTTTTTTTGAAAAGAAATTCATGCATCCATTTTAAAGTGTATTTCACTTAAATTATAAAAGTGAATCACTATAAGTAGCTTTAATATTTTATTTTAAGTTATTTATTTTGCAAGCAACTTTAATTTATAAAGTAACTTCATTGTAAAAGTAATCTCCGCTTATTTTATAAAAGTGGGTCACTTCATAAGAAACTTACTTGTAAAAGTGAGATTATTAGGAGGGGTATCACCATTTATGTATTTTTTAAAATGGAATAACTTTCACATCTTAAGCCCGTTTTCGGTGTCGTTTTTTTGAAACAACCTATTCTCCCGAGAACATTCCATCCAAGTCATGAGTTTCAAATTTTAAATCCATATTCTCTACATATTTGATATGGCTTCTCCCAGTGATATTTTTCTTACCATTACTAACTACTTATCATGGAAATCCCATATGGAGGATGTATTAAGGAGTAAACGTTTGTATAGGATTACCTTGGAAAAAGAATAAGAACCCATTGATCATGACAAGTATGTGTTGGTAG
>ML776849.1:2629962-2644645 GCA_009831015.1 Picea engelmannii | reverse complement strand
AACTCCAACTCACCCTTCTAGAAGATTCCTTCTAGAAGGATCGAGAACTTATTCATTTTCTTCCTTTAGAAACATGTCCGCACCCTAACCATTGACACAGTGCGAGAAGTTCGCAATCAAGCTGAATGCAGCCTGCGGGAATGAAGGATTTTCGCAGGCGAGTATATATGCAGCCTGCGAACTATTTCCAAAAATGTGATTTTGAGAAAATGACAAGTGTAACCTTCTTCAAGAAAAAGTTCTTGATGAAGAGTTTGATTTTCCATTATCATGACATAATCATAATATCATCCCGATAACCAAAAATGTGGATAACAATTAGTTTCGCAGGTTTTGATCAAATCTGTAATTTGTCCATAGTGTTTATTTGTGAATAAAGAATGATTATAGCTGATAATTAAGTAGTTGATTTGAGTTATTATAATCATAGTTAGTATTGTGTATATATAAGTAGTTAGTAATTTGTAGTTATATTAGTGTAGTGAATTCAGTTTGTTTTATTAGTTTCTAGTTTCCTTAGTTTTAGTTTAATTCCTTTCATTTAGTTAGTTACTTTGTTTTAGTTTGTTTTACTAGTTTCTAGTTTCCTTAGTTTAGATTACTTAGCTCAGATCAACTTTTCTCTTTAGTTTCTTTAGGAGACCTTAGAGTGGCCAACGGAGCCGTTAAACTCGTCAGGGTGGTTCATTCCAAATGGCTTGGGTTATTTAGACAACCCCGGACCGGTTCCACTCTCCCAGTTGACGGATGGACTGTTTCGCCCGTCAACAGTATGTTTAAGCCCTAAATAGTGGCACATTATCCCTTAATTGGGGCATACTACATTAGTATTGTTATTTTTTTTATGTCAGTTTGGGTCCATTAGTTGTAATTGTACCTCCTAGTCTCCTATATATACCAAGGAGACCTTTTTCATTTGGAATCATCTTGTATTGGTAAATTTATGTGGTGTATTAGGAGGTTTCCCCCTCGAATAGGATTATTATCTAAAATTATCTCTTTGTCAAGGTGTTGAGTACTTATTCTAATGTTTTTAATGTTATTTTTGTATTTGGTTCTTAACATTTGGTATCAGAGCTCAAGGTCTTGGGGTTTCGTTGTTGCATCTGAGACACCTTGGCATTTTCGCTATAATTTTTTTCTACAAAGTTTCAGAAGGAACTCCTTGGAGAATATTTTAGATGGATCAAGTTACTTGGGGTTCAAATTTCATCTCCTGGGGACCTATACTTTTGGAGATATAGCCTGTGTAAGATAGGGTTCTGGAATCATCCTGAATTTAGTCATCGCGGAATTTCTTCTATAAATTTTGTTTTTTGATGTTTCAGACCCTGAAACTCGAAGTATATTCATAGAAATTATCAAGGTAGCTTTGATACAAATTTCATCTTCTGGGTCATCCTACCTTTGTAGATAAACCATGTGTAAGATATGGTAGCTTCCTAGTCATATTAACTAGTCTCAAACAGGTGTTCCGGGTAAAACGATGGTATCTTAATTAGTGATTATCCAAATTAAGTGAGACCAGTTACATTAGACACTGGAAATTCTTTATTATTTCTGGTGCAATTTTTAGAATCAAATATTAGATATTGTTCTCTTGGCATGCTTTACAAGTATGCTCTCCTGGAATGGCCAAAAATCAGAAAAGTGTGGGGAAGTTACCATAACTTCCACTTTGCACATCCATTTTTTATCAAACCTATGGCATTGTAGAGAAGACATATCAAAGAACTACAAAACAAAATTTTCAGACCCGGAAGGGCCAAAATTTTGGAGATACAGTTGAAGAAATATCGTCTATAAGAACCACCTCGAAATCAAGGTTTAAAAGTGATACTTGGCCAACATGCCACCAAAAAAGGGAAATTATACACCAAATAAGCCTTCAGACAGTCCTACTTTGACTCTCGATGAAGGTGATGAAATGTGCAGGGACATAAATGATTTAAAAAAGAAGACAGTAACAAAATATGAACTACAAGGGATGATGGATTCAACTGAAGCTAAGTTGGAGGCAATAATGGATACTAAGATGGATAGTTTCAAAAGGGAGATCATGGAAGGATTGAAAAATTTACTAATAGAGAGGGCACATAGAAGTAAAAATGTATCCCATGAAATTCATGATTAGGACACAAGGAAGATGAATCAAGACTGGAGAAACTCCAACTTTGGGTTGAAGACCAACCACTTTCCTAGGATCGATATGAGAAAGTTTGATGGCAAGGATCCAATTACATGGATACTTCAGATGGAGCAGTTCTTTGATCTATATGATGTTTTACACACACAAAAGGTACAAATTTCTTCTTTATATTTAGAACCCAATCAATTTGTGTGGTATCGATGGATTTTTTCTTGAAAATCACTTTTCACTTGGACAATTTTCATGTAAGAAATGATAGCAAACTATGAGGATACAAGGAGCAATACCTTCTTTATCCATTTGATAAATCTCAAGCAAAAGGGTTCAATTGTGGAGTTCATTGAGAACTTCCAAAGATTGAATATAAAGGTAACGAATATTCCAAATGAGCACCTGATTGATGTATTCATAGGAACTTTAAAGGATAACATTCAACATGAGGTTTTCCTTTGGGAACCCAAATCATTGGAGAATGTGTTCAGGATGGGGAGAAATTTTGAAAGTAAAAATATGGCTATGGCTACTAGAAGGACCACTCCTAACATATATCGAGAGAATACTGCTCCTTCTTTTAAAACGTCTCAACCTAAAAGGTTGACACCTCAACAAATGGAGGAAAGAAAAACAAAAGGTTTATGCTTTAATTGTGAAAACAAGTACAGTAAGGGACATAAGTGTGGTGAGAAGAAATTATTCTACATAGATTGTGAAGAGGAAGAAGAACAATAAAAAGAAAAAGAACCATCTCAAGATGAAAATGTAGAAGAGATTTATTCTAAAGAGTTGACTTCCATGATATCATGTAATGCATTGGCTAGAATTAGCATTACTCAAACCCTCAAGATCAAAGGATATATCAAAAATAAAAAGGTAATAGTCCTAATTGATTCTCATAGTACTCATAATTTCATTCACTATAAATTAGCCAAAGCTCTCAATTGTTTTATATATCTAGCTCCAGAGTTTCAAGTAATGATTTCAAATGGAGGAACTATCAATTTCTCAAGAAAATTCCATAAGATCAATCTTACTATGGGGGAATATGTAGTGAATATTCCAATGATTTTTATACCCATGGGTGGTACTGATGTCATACTAGTATTCCAATCATTACAATCATTGGGAATAGTGGCCTTTGATTTTCAATAACTTTTCATGAAATTTTCATTGGAAGGAAAGGAAATTGAGTTAAGGGGTATCACGGGGACACCCAGCAAGGTGATAAGCTCTAATGGCATGACAAAATTATTGAAAAAGGGGCATCATGGTGTAATTGTACAATTATGCTCACTATATGTTCAAACATCCAAGCCATCTATTCCCTAGATCTCTAAGGGATCATTGATAAGCATTCCAAATTATTTGAAGATATTCCCATAGGTCTTCCACCCAATCGAAATCATGATCATGCTATTCACCTAATTCCTAGGAGTGTTCCTCCTAACATCATGCCTTACAGATACCCTTATGCCCAGAAGAGTGAAATTGAGCTTATGGTTGAAGAAATGTTTGAGGTTGGCATTATTAGACCTAGCCAAAGTTCTTACTCTGCACTGGTAGTAATGGTACTCAAGAAAGAGGGCTCATGGTGTATGTCTATGTATTATATAGAGATCAACAAGATCACTATTAAAGATGAGTTTCACATTCCCTTCATTGATAAAATGTTAGATGAAATACATGGAGCAATCTACTTCAAAAATTTGGATCTTCATTCAAGGTATCATCATATTAGAATGAAGGAAGAAGATATCCCAAAAACAACATTTTGAACTCATGAAGGGCATTATGAATTTTTGTTCATGTCTTTTGGCCTTACGAGTGCACCTTCCACATTCCAAGGGTTGATGAATTCCATTTTCAAGCCCTTACTTCCAAAATATTTGTTAGTACTTTTTGATGATATACTAATCTATAGAAATTCTTGGGACGATCACATTTGACATGTTGACAAGGTGCTACAACTACTAAAGGAGAAACAACTATATTCCAAACCATCCAAATTTTTATTTGATGTGAAGGAGGTATATTATTTGGGTCATATTGTATCTCATGAAGGTGTCAAGGTAGACCCTAACAAGATTAAGGCCATGATGTACTGGTTGATTCCCAAAAAATTGAAGAATCTTAGAGGATTTTTGGGTTTGATAGGTTACTACCGCAAGTTTGTTCCGAAATATGGAAGAATAGAAGAACCTTTAACAGAATTAAATAATAAGGATGGATTTTCATCGACTCCAAAGGAAACTCAATATTTTGAAAAAATTAAAGAGGCGATGTGCAAAGCTCATGTATTGACCACACCAAAATTCACAAAAAAAATTGTTGTAGAATGTGATGCCTTGGGAAATGACATTGGTGTTGTTCTAATGCAATAAGGAAGCCCCCTTGATTTTGAAAGTCGACCACTTAAGGGAAAGGACTTACACAAACCCATTTATGAGAAGGAAATGATTTCAATAATTCATTCATTGAAGAAATGGCGCCCTTACCTAATAGGTAGGCACTTCAAGGTCAAAACGGATCATGATAGTCTTAAATACTTCTTGGAATAAATAATATCTTCATAAGAGAAACAAAAATGGGTAACCAAGATGTTGGGTTATGATTTTAAAATCATCTACAAAAAAGGGAAGAAAAATGTTGTGGAAGATGCACTCTAAAGAAAGTATGAAGATGTTGAGGTTTTCTCTGTGTTATCTTGAGCATCCAACCCAATTGGATAATAGAAGTGAGGGATGAATGGAAGAATGACAAAAATGTGTGGACTCTCATTCAAAGGTTGCAACAGGATTCCAGTGCATCATATACATTTACATGGAAAAAGGATTCACTATGGTACAAATATCGCTTATATTTATGTAAGAACTTCCAACTCAAACAAAAGGTACTCTTGGAATTGCACACCTCTCTGGTAGGAGGGCACTCAGGATTTTTGAAAACCTACCATAGGGTCAAGAAGGAATTTTTGGGGGATGGACTTAAAACGGATCTTCAAAGGTTTGTGAAAGAATGTTTGGTTTTCCAACAAAATAAGGTGGAAACAATTAAGACGCTAGGTATTTTACAACCATTAGCCATCCCAATTCAGTGTTGGGAGGAGGTTTCAATGGATTTCATCATGGGGTTACCAAATTCTGACGGAAAGAGTGTCATCATGGTGATTTTTGATAGACTGGCCAAGAACGCACACTTTTTTGCACTCTCTCATCCTTTCAAATCCAATATAGTTGCCACTACATTCATGGAGACAGTTCAAAAGCTACATGGAAGCCCAAATATTATTGTAAGTGACAGAGATCCCATCTTCACTAGACATTTTTGGACATAATTATTTTCTTGTTTGGGTACTCAATTGGATCATAATTCATCTTATCATCCTCAATCTGATGGACAAAATGAGATAGTGAACAAATGTCTAGAAGGCTACCTTCGTTGCTTTGTCTCTGATAAACAAATACAATGGTTCAAGTGGTTACCTTTGGAAAAATGGTGGTATAACACTTTCTTTCATACTGCAACAAAAATGACACCATTTATGGCACTCTATGGATATCACCCACCTTCCATCACTTCTTCTCTAAAAGCAAAATCGAAGGTTCAAGTAGTGGAATATCACATTGAACATCAACAAGAAGTTCTCCAACTTTTAAAGGATAACATGACCGTGGCACTGAATCGCATGAGACAACAAGAAGATCAACATCCTAGTGAAAGAAGTTTTGAAGTAGGGGATTGGGTATTTTTAAGACTACAACCATATAAACAGATGTCCATCATGCAAGATAAGAAGGATAATAAATTATCACCAAGTTACTATGGCCCTTATAAGGTGTTGCAAAATATTGGTACTATGGCATACAAATTGGAGTTGTCTGGATCTTCGCGAATACACCCATTTTTCCATGTTTCATGATTAAATAAGGTTATAGGTGACAAGATCTTATTTCAAACTATATTTCCAAAACTTGACGAGGAAGGAAAAATCATATTGGAGCTTGAAGATATCACTGACACAAGAATTCTCCAGTTGAGGAATACATCCATTTCAGAGTATCTCATTAAGTGGATGAAACTACCTACGCAATATTCCACTTGGGAAGATGAATCTTTTATACAGAAGCATCCATAATTACTCAAGTATTGTAGACAACACTTGCCTGAAGGGGAGGGACATTTTAAGCCTTAAATAGTGGCACATTACCTCTTAATTGGGGCATATTACAATAGTATTGTTATTTTATTTATGTTGGCTTGGGTCCATTAGTTGTAATTATACCTCCTAGTCTCTTATATATACCAAGGAGACCTTTTCATTTGGAATCATCGTGTATTGGTAAATTTATGTGGTGTATAAGGAGGTTTCCCCCTCGAAGAGGCTTATTATCTTAAATTCTCTCTTTGTCAAGGCATTGAGTACTTATTCTGAGGTTTTTTATGCTATTTTTGTATATGGTTCTTAACAAGTCTGCCAAATGGGTTAATAGGAATGAAAAAGTACTTGGACTAATCAACATGCCCATCTCTCATGATTTAAAGTTTCACCTTCAAGGAATCGAGGTTCCAAATAAAGCTTGGGAAAAGCTTGAAGTTTTTTTTGGTAAACACAATATTATTCAAGATCACCAGTTGGAAAATCAATTAACGAATTTAAGTCCAAATGATTTTCCTTGCATTGAATATTACTTATCTAAGTTCAAAACAGTTAGAATTTTGTTTATAGAGTGCCAACTAGATATGAATGAAGATTGATGCATATATGTTATTCTCTCTAAGACTAGTAGTGCATATTATGTTTTTGAATATACCTTTTATGCCACTAGACAAGCTCCAGGGAGTGTTAATTATAAAGATCCCTCTCTTAAGTCATTTTGTGATGCTCTAATTTGAGAAAAAGATAATCTTGTGAAACTTGGACTGATTTTCACTGTAGGTGCATCCAACAAAGCCTTAGTGGCCTAGTAGAAAGATAAATCCAAGAATCACAATATGAAACATCCTCACCACATCAACAACCAAAACAAGGGTCTCAAACCCTCTCTTCCAGCTTCTAGTCCTAATGGTGACAAAGGAGAAAAATATTAAAATAAGAAGACTGACATAAATTGTAACTTATGTGGAAAATATGGTCATGTAGAGTCCAAATGTTTTAAGAATATGGAAGCTTTGGAAGCAATGATGAAGAATCGCAACATTATTATTGATTCTTTCTCTTATAACTCTTATTCTCATGAACATGCACTTTCTACTTCTAGTTTCTCCTTCAATGAAACTTTTACTCATTCTTATTATGAGTGGCTTATTGATTCTAGAACATATTATCATATGGCTAAGGATAAAGCCATATTTTATGCTCTACATTAATGTAACACCAATAAAATATTTGTTGGTGATGATAGATCTCTTAGTGTTGCAAGGTCTAAAATAGTTCAGGTAGATAATGGTCATTTCAATTATGTATTATGTGTTGAAAGTCTTTCCTACAACCTTCTATCATTATATTAGATTACTCATTCAGGTGAAGGTAAAACCTTATATTTTTCACCTCACCAAGTTGTAATTAATGATTTAAAATATATTAAGCATGTTCAACTAAAATTGTTGATGATATTACCAGGTTGTACAAGTTTGATAACTTTGATTCATCATATTTTCCATGAAATCCACTATTCCATATACACCACAACAAAATGGTGTTGTTGAAAGAAAGAATTGGACATTAAAGGAAATGGCTAATTGTATCATCCAATCTAAGGGATTAAGTCTTAATTATTGGGTTGAAGATATTAACTGTGCAAATTACATAGTAAATTTCACTACCACAAAGGCTCTAAAATATATAACACTTAAAGAAGCATGGAATAAAATTAATCTAGATGTAAGCTACTTTGGTGTATTTGACAATGTAGCATGGGCTCACATTCATGATGAGAAAAGAAAATTTTTACTGCCTAAGACTGAGAAGTGTGTTTTTGTTGGTTATTATGAAGATGTCAAAGGTTACAAAGTTCTTCAACCTCATTCCAATGAAATTATTATTAGAAGAGATATTAAATTTAATGAAAATCTATTGGCCTATCATCCTAATTTAGAGTTTGTGCCTTCTTCATCCTGTGATCCATCTTCGACATTTCTGTAATATTTGTTCTTATTCTAGTTTCTTCCTCTTCAGATGATGACAGTGAGGATGAAAATCCACCTCCGCCTACTCACCATCCTCCCGATGATTCCATTGAGCATGAACCTGCACTAGCACCACAGCTTCCCCGATGGGTCCATTCAACTCAAGAAGCATCCAGTGATCTTTTTAGTGATCCTTCATATCAACATCAAACATGTCCATAGCTCAAATGAGCCTCTTCTATTTTCACTTAAGTTTCATATACTCATGATCCAAAGACATTATTAGAAGATTTAGGTCATCCAAATTGGGATATAGCAATGAATGAAGAGTATCATTCTTTAATCGCAAACTATACATGGGATCTTGCACCTCTTCCAAAAGAAAGAAAACTTGTCAGATGTAAATGGGTGTATAGAACTAAGTATGCATCATATGGAAGTGTTGAAAGACACAAGGACCATTAGTTACCAAAGGATTCTCTCAAGTTGAAGGCATTGACTATAATTAAACCTATTCCCCCATATCCAAAATGAATTTCATCTACCTTGTTCTTTCCCTTATTGTCTTGCGTAAATGGGAGGTTGATCAGATGGATGTTAAATTTGTCTTCTTGCATGGGGACTTTCAAAAAGAAATCTACATGGAAAAACCTTCTGCCTATGTCCATAATGATTACATCCCTTCTTTCCGCCTTAAGAAATATATTTATTGTATTGATCAAGCTCCTTGAGCTTGGTATGCCAAAATTGATTACTTTCTTCTTGCTACTAACTTTTCTAGATGTCATTCTGACCCTAATGTTTATACCAAGAAAGTAGGAGGAAGGAATTTTTATTTCCCAGTCTAAGTATGCTTGTGACCTTCTTCCTCACTTTCACATGGAATATTCTAAACCATCCCCTTCTCCCTTTTAATTTGGAGTCAAACTTTTTGCCACATGTACTTCTCTCGAAGTTTATGCCACTTTGTAACATCAATTAGTTGTTAGCCTCTTATATTTGACTCATACTTTTCCTAATATTTCCTTTGTCGTTGGTCTTGTTTTCCGATATATGCAAACACCCCATGAAAGTCATTGGAAATCAACTAAAAGGATACTTTGGTATGTCCAAGGTACAGTTCATTTCAATATACATTACAACTTAGGGGGGGGGGGTTCCTTTATTTGTTGGTTTCACTGATTCAGATTGGGTCAGTGACTCTGATGATCAAAATTCTACTACAGGTTATGTTTTCATCCTTGGTTCAGGACCTGTCACTTGGGCCTATATGAAACAATGAGCTATTGATCCTTCTTCAACAAAATAAGAGTATAGAGAAACGCTTAAAGAAATTCAAGAATCCTCTGGTGTGACAATAAGAGTGTCATCAAGATCGCAAAATACCCAGTTCAACATTAGTGCAACAAACACATTGAGCTACACATGAAATTCATCTGAAAGATCATTCATGATAAATTTATTAAATTTCTCTTTTTCCCTATAGAAGATCAACTTGTTGACATATTCACAAAGTCTCTTACAGAAGCGAAGTTTTACAAAATTTGATCTATGTTAGGAGTTCAGGAAGTTTTCATTAAGAGGATATAGGCTCTAATTCCTCCTTCCTCATCCTATTGTATCACCTTAATAAATCATTCAATCCTATCCCAAGTTGTTCTTAAGGGGGGATGTTAGGATATTTAGACACTTAAGAGTTAGTTAAGATCAACTTGGTCTAATGTGTCGTTAGGTAAAAGTGTGTTTCTTTAGTATGCATTAGCATGCACTTGTAATTAGGTAATATGATGGTCACGATACGTTCCCAACATAGAGTGATATGATGATTCATATTCTCCTTGATATTAATGTATACATTGATCTATGGCTTAAAGAGCATGGAGGGTCATCTGTCGATGATCAATTATGAAAAACTCTCATGTAAGTCTCTCTTTAATATTTTGTTTTTCATTAATAAATTTCTCCAAGTGGTCATGTTGGTTTGGGTCATGGATGTTTCCCCACAGGGGTTTTACCATGTACAAACATAGTTGTGTTGATATTTGATCTGGTTATGTAAGCGTTTACTGAAGGTGTTCTTCCTTTGTTGTTATACCTATGTTGTCAAACAAGTGAAGGTGTTCATGTTATGTTGTAATACATGTGTTGTCGAACATAAAACTTAGGAGATTTGGTATGTTATAATTGGTATCAGAGCTAAGGTTACAACATTAGGGGCTGTATGGTTTCAAGAAATAATAATCAATGTGTATAACAGTGTTTTCATCCAAAACAAGGTACGAAGAAGAAATAATAAGATCAGCTCTCCCACTGTAATTTCCATAGCTATAAATGTAGAGGTTTTTCTACTATAATCATTTTCATCCAATGGAATAAATATCTTACCTTCAGTTTTAATGAGTTTCCAATAAATATGATATCTGACAAGAATTTATCTAGTCATTGGATGTCCATCTCTCCAAATAGAATTCTAACTTTGGACATTCAAGTTTGAAAACTCATCGAACACATAAGAGTGTGTATGTTTCTTTTTCACTATTGGTCACCTAATGGTATTTTTTTATGGACTCATATTCACAAACATAATTTACCCAGATGATATTCATGTTGGTTACAGAAGGAATATTCACAAGTACAATATCCAAGCCATATTGGTCAAAACATACAATAAATAAATAAATTCCTGGTACTCTATTTTAGTCTTTTGATGGAGGTTCATATTCAAGAGTAACGAAAGACACTGCAAAATGTTCTTGATAGAAGTCAAGAAGAGCCATTAACATTGAAAAACAAAGTAATTGTACATTCAAAGGACTAGCTCATTTGCTAGTTATAAATTATCAATTAGGTGGTTATAATTCAAGACTTTACTATGATGCCATGGATGATCAAATTGACTCTCTTTTCCACAAGTATTGTTGACATTCTCATGTAATGAAAATGGAATCATTTATTTACTTGAACGACATTAATGGGTATTAATTCATATCATGTTTATTCCATCATAGGTAACCAAATTTTCCCTTTATAATCCATTTGTGTTATTATTGATTTTTTCAATGACTAGCTCCAGCAATTAAGAGAATTCCACTACATTGGCAATCCATTATTTGCATGTTGATGAAGATAAGAAGCTATAATCTCGACCAGTATATAAAATGTAAATTATTGTCACACATTGATGCTCACAAATAACGAGAAATCACTATGCTTGAGAAGATCCTGACATTGGTTATCAATCTGCTAGAAAATTAATCTAAAATTGAAGAAGACTTGAAATAATTGAAATTATTTGCAATGTAAATGTTATGTGTTTAAAGCAAATGGATCAGTTTGCAACACATATATTAAGGAATTACTTATGCAAAATACACATGGACAACAACATAATCAATGAACATAAGCACATAAACACAACAATTTGATAAAGGAGTTCACCCCTCTCTTGGGCTACATCTCCTGGTCCAGCTTCCAATGGTTCATTATTATTAATTGCTCAAAGTGATCAAAACATGTCTTACAATTCTCAAACTGACAAACTGACTGCTCCAATGGCTTCATAGCATCCAAAAACCCCTGTCTGGGCTCTTTCGGCACCTCAATCGGTCGAAAAACGAAGAAGTTAGGCCTCCTGGAAGTCTCCCTCTTCAAGCTTGCTGTCTCTGCATCTACAAATTGCACCTCTCTTGTTTGAACCTGGCTCACACACAAATTTAAGTGTGAAAACCCATCACTGGGTGCAACCACGCCAATGGTGCAAACCGTAGGATGGTTAAGGGCGCGCCAACCCCTAACCGCCTAGCACCTGGGCGTATGGGTCATGTGACCGTGCACATTGGCAAAAGTGGTT
Organism: Picea engelmannii; assembly: GCA_009831015.1. Taxonomy (NCBI): domain Eukaryota; kingdom Viridiplantae; phylum Streptophyta; class Pinopsida; order Pinales; family Pinaceae; genus Picea; species Picea engelmannii. Next base: position 2,632,523 of record ML776849.1, on the reverse strand, counting down.
AATGGTTACAATGGGCTTAACTTCCCCCGCGCTTCGGTTAGGGTCACATGGAAATAAAGAAAAGGACCACAGGCTATGTTAAACCCCGTGCCAACCGTTACAACCGCGCGCATTATACCATGGTTATATGTAATGTAATAAGACCACGGGTCGGGGCTAAGCCCCGACCTGACCCCCTTTTCATTTTAAACAATAAACAAATTTAAATATTGTTGAAACCGTATAATAAATAAGAACCAATTGATGGCTCATTGGTAGGGCGACCATTGTTAAACCTTACGCTAGTGGGGGAGGTCCGGGGGTCGAACCCCACGGACTCCATTACATTTTATTAACATACAACCAACCAATTCCAGGGTGCCACGTGGCATCCCATGATTGGGCCACGTGGCACCCAATCATTGACCAACAAAACACCACGTGTCAACACATCATTCGCCTTCAACAACCAACTGGATTCTACCACATCATCGTACGGTCTCTATGTCCCTTCCACGTCATCCTGTACGGACTATACAGTCAGCATCATTTTTTTACCTATTTGACTTGATGAACAGATCGCTATATCTCTCGTTCCCGACGTCCGTTTGAGACGAAACAAGTTGCGTTGGGTTCGTAATGACGATACCTACACTCTCGTCCATTTTGAAGCGATTCCAGGCACATTGAATTTTTGAGCAAAATTTGATCCCCTGATCACACCTCCCATTGGGAAGCTTTTGGACCTCCAAAAGACTATTCTCAGTCTATGTGAAGATGAGGGTAAAGTTCCCTCACCCTTCCAACCTCAATCCACTTGTCCTTGCTTGTATTTGTCCCTTTAAGACCAACTTGCAAATACTCCACATTTCCTCGTTTCGAAGTTCGCATTCTCTTGTCAAGGACGGTGTCTTCCTGCAGTTCTGTTAGATACTCTGGAGAAAAATCATCTATGGAAGGAATATTAACATGCTCTCCTTGATCATCAATCAATGGAGGCTCATACAAATTCAAAATCTCAACATTAACAACTGCATACATCTGCATATAAGGAGGTAAATCTAAATGAAAAGCATTGTTACCAATCTTGTCGATAATCTTGAAAGGACCATATCGAATCGGTTTCAAATTTTTACCTTCTCCTTTAAGCCTCTCCTCGCTGATGTAAAGCCAAACTTCATATCCAACTTGGAAACTGTGATCAACACGATGCTTGTCATGTCTCTTCTTTTACTTGGCCTGACTCTTTTCCAACTGCTCTTTCACCACTTGATGTATCAACTGAATTTGTTCAATGAACTTCTCTGCCCTATCAATGTCATATTGACCATCAATAGCAATATCTTTCCCAAAGATAAAATCTAAAGGTGACTTGGGAAAATAGCCAAAACATGCTTCAAATGGCGATGTTTGCGTCGAAGAGTGCTTAGCTTGATTGTACGCATGCTGAATATAGTGTAAATGTTCATCCCAAAGTTTAGGATGCTTGTTGCAATAAGCACGAAGAATATGTACCACTGTACGATTTACCACCTTTATCTGACCATCTGTCTGTGGATGAAAAGTTGTGCTCTTTTTAAGTTTAGTGTCCATGAGTGCCCATAAACTTGACCAAAAACTTCCAACAAATCGAGAATCTCGATCAGAAATAATGGACTTAGGCAATCCAAAATGCACCCAAACATTTTGAAAGAACAACTGTGTCGTTTGTTCTGCTGTTACTTTCTTAGTACAAGGCATCAAAATACACATCTTGCTAAAATGATCAACCACAACATAAAGATAATCATGACCTCGTCTCGACATAGGTAAACCACCAACAAAATCCATGGAAATACTTTCCCAAGGTCGAGAAGGAACTGGAAGTGGAGTGTACAAACCCAACTTTTGATTGCTAGGTTTACTTGTAGCACACAACGAACATCCTCGAACATATCGTGAAACACTTTCATTCATTTTAGTCCAGTAGCAATATCTTTGCAAATTAGCCATTGTCTTGCCTACACCAAAATGACCATCAATAAGAGAAGAATGTGCTTCCCTTATGATGTTGATTCTTTCCCCCTGTGGAATACACAACTTGCCAAGATGATACAAGAGATTATTATGCACATGATAATCCAATTCTTCAACATGGTTAGTGGCACAAAGTTTCATACACTTCTTTAAAGTCAGTATCTAAAGCATATTGCTCCACATAACTTTCATGCATTATAGGACTCTTCTTAAGAATAACTGAAGCACTAACAATAGGCCTTGAAAGCATATCAACGACTTTGTTAAAAATTCCCTTCTTATACCTGATAACCAAATGAAACTGTTTAAGGAAACCCATCCATCTGAAGTGCCTAGTTTGTTGTAGCTTTGTCTGTGATTGTAAGTATTGCAAAGGTTGATGATCGGTATGAATAATGGTTTCTTTTCCCAACAAATAATGCATCCATTTTTTAACACTTTGAACCAATGCATACAATTCCTTATCATAAGTAGGATAATTAATCACGACACCATTAAACGTCTCAGAATGAAAACAAATTGGCTTACCATACTGTAGCAAAACTGCTCCCATTGCATAATTACTT
>ML776849.1:2596570-2628723 GCA_009831015.1 Picea engelmannii | reverse complement strand
AAGTTTCTTAACAGTCTCTTCAGAAATAAGGTTTGCTTGAGATCCAGAATCAAATAACGTGTCTATCTTAGTATGTTTTGAAACAACCCTTATATGAAAAAGTTCAATTCTTGTTTTCTCTTGTTGAGTTACATTGACATTAGCTTTACTTGAAGAGATAGTACTTGCAATAGAACCATTACCTTGGTAACCCATGGCTGCGATCTTCGTTTCATCACCTGAATCTGAACCTAAGTCATGTTGAACAGTTGCAATAGTTTTTGACTTCCCTTTGTTGTTGTTGCCAAACTTTTTGGGTCTTCTTTCAGAATGAAGCTTCCAACAATGGTCTTCATCATGGACATCTTTTGAACAATGTTTACATGTGAACTTTTCTCCCTCTTTCTTCACAGCAACATTCCTCCTGCTATTGCCTTTAAACCTTTTGTTTCCCTTGTCTCCATGGCTGAATGTCTTCTTGTTACCCTCATGAGTATCGTTCCTTCCCCTTGCTTCCAAATGAGTAGCTTGTACACAAACTTCATCTAGATTCTAAGGATTAAACATGAGTATAGTATGTCTCAAATAACTATGTAAAGCACCAATATATTTGAGCAAAGTTTCCTGAGAAGACAAATCAACTCCGAAAACCAAAGCTCTTCTCCTAAATTCCTGAGTAAAGCTTTGCACATTCTATCCTTTAGCTTGTCTAAAATTCTGCCATTCCATAGTTGCCTTTTGTTTATATGCCAATGGATAAAATTGTTTTTTAATTGTAATAATGAAATCATTCCAAGAAAGCAAAATTTTACCATGATTTTTCATTTCCTCTTGAGTCTTAGATTCCCACCAAATAAGTGTTGAACCATCTAATCTTAATGAAGCAAGCTGAATTTTGGTTTCATCATCTTGAATCTTTTGTATTCTACAATATACTTCAATTTGACGTATCCAATTATCTAACTTCTCAGCATTAACTTCTCCATTGTATATTGGCAATTCAAATTTTATATCAAGCTTTAATGAAGGAATTTGCGAAGGAGTTTTACCATGCCCCTTTGGAGAATTCGGAAGATGTTTCGAACTGGTAGAAGAAGAAGAAGATGATGATGATGGAGGAGAGGGTGGTGGAGAAGCACCATTCCCTCTATTTTCGTATGGAGGTTTGTCACCACTGCCTCCCTTATGCATTGAAGGGTTGGAGCCTTCACCCTGCGACAATATGTTCCTTTCCATCAAGATCTTCATCATCTCTCTCAGCTCCAAGACAGCCTCTCTGAGATCTTCATTTTCGGTAGGAACATGTTCATGACTTTCTACATGAGCCATGCTTGGTGAATGTCTCCATGAAACTTGCGGTGAATGAATACACTTCCTCCTTTTCGGATGAGAACTTGGCTCCACAAGTTGATCTTCTCCTCGTGTGAGTTTCAACCTTGTGAGCATTAGAAACAAAACTTGCAAACAATCAAGTCTTCAAAAACCAGTGCTCTGATACCAACTTGATCTAAAATTGAAGAAGACTTGAAATACTTGAAATTATTTGCATTGTAAATGTTATGTGTTTAAAGCAAATGGATCAGTTTGCAACACATAGATTAAGGAATTACTTATGAAAAATACACATGGATAGCAGCATAATCAATGAACATAAGCACATAAACACAACAATTTGATAAAGGAGTTCACCCCTCTCTTGGGCTACATCTCCTGGTCCAGCTTCCAATGGATCATTATTATTAATTTCTCAAAGTGCTCAAACAAATGTCTTACAATTCTCAAACTGACAAAATGACTGCTCCAATGGCTTCAAAGCGTCCAAAAACCCCTGTCTGGGCTCTTTCGACACCTCAATCGGTCGAAAAACGAAGAAGTTAGGCCTCCTGGAAGTCGGTCACATGGAAATAAAGCAAAGGACCACGGGATATGTTAAACCCCGCGCCAACCGTTACAACCACGCGCATTATACCATGGTTATATGTAATGTAATAAGACCACGGGTTAGGGCTAAGCTCGGGCCCGACCCCCATTCCGTTTTAAACAATAAACAAATTTAAATATTGTTGAAACCGTATAATAAACAAGAACCAATTGATGGCTCGTTGGTAGGGCGGCCATTGTTAAACCTTACGCTGGTGGGGGAGGTCTGGGGGTTTAACCCCACGGACACCATTACATTTTATTAACATACAACCAACCAATTCCGGGGTGCCATGTGGCATCCCATGATTGGGCCACGTGGAACCCAATCATTGACCAACAAAATGCCACGTGTCAACACATCATTCGCCTTCAGAAACCAACCGGATTCTACCACGTCATCGTACGGTCTGTACAACCCTGCCACATCAGCCTGTATGGACTGTACGGACTATACAGTCATCATCATTTTTTTACCTGTTTGACTTGACGAACAGATCGCTATATCTCTCACTCCCGACGTGAGTTTGAGACAAAACGAGTTGCGTTGGGTTCGTAATGACGAGGCCTACGCTCTCGTCCGGTTTGAATCGATTCCGATCATATTGAATTTTTGAGCAAAATTTGATCCCCTGATCAAAAATTTTGTTTTTTGGGTGTAGAAAATACTTTCGAATTTTATTTTCCACAAGGTATCATTTTTCTAAAGAAATAAAAAAATATTTCCATTGTTTCCTTGTATAGAAGAGAACCCCACATTGAGGAGATAAATTTTCTTGTCTCCTTTGCATCTTGTTGGATATTCAATGATGGATGACTTATTTCTCTATATACAATAAACGGATCTACTAATGCTTAATTACTTGATATGTTATTCAATTTTTCCTATTATATAAAAATTTTGATCGTGGGTAGTTGTATTGAAACTTCTTATTTTGTATCAAGTAACTTGTATTCTTAGAATGCCTTTGTGCAATTTGAATTATTTTTGTTGTGTGCTAAAAATGAGAGTTGTCTACATGAACAAATATTGGAACAATGTCTATAAATAAACTAAATGAATGTAAAAGAAGTGATTTTTTTATGTTATAAAATGGAATTCTTAACATCTTGATGTTTGTGATTGTAGTTTATTTGCTTCCCTTCCTATTAAACTCTAAAACTGGGCAATATATTTCCATGGATCCTTGATTTGTTGGTATTTCCTTTGGCTACCCCATTTGAAGATGACCCTTATCCATTCCGGTTGTGGGATCCTTAGGGGTTGTCTTTTATCGAAGTTGAATTAGAGTTGAATTCCAAAAGATATTTAAGAGTATTTTGTGAATTATATGGTAATGACAGCTTGGGAATTATAGACAATTTCCATATTGCATTCGCTAACCAAGAGTTGAGTATGGTTTGGAGTGCAAGTTGTCTATAGTTAACCGGACCATTTTTAAAAGTAATTGATTTTCTAGAAAAATGGTATTTTTTCATAGATTCTTACCAATTTACACCCAAAAGAGTATCATGATCTAATGGAGAAAGAGGATAATCCAAAATATGAATCAAAACATGTATTCATCACAATTTACAGGTCTGTGAAATAATGAGCATCATAGACACTTTGCATAAGTTCATTCACAAATGAATTTACACATAAGGCATATGATAATGATTTGGAGGTGGAGGGATCTAAAATCTACCTCAATGAAGCTCTGGGGCACAAAAATTGGTATGACTGTAAGTTGACTTTATTGATGGATTATTGTGGGGTCAAAACTAAAGTTGTCAATATTTCATGGTGATTGGAAGCATGGAGATATAAAAAAAAGCATCATGTATTAGGTCTCTCATAAAGGAAGTAAGGGAATGGTGTGAAAACATCTATGATGGTTACCATAACACTATAACCAACTATGATGACTAGTAAAGTCTAGAAGGTAAATGTTTTTCTAAATAAAATATTGAGATTGGGTTGTACTCCTAATGTAGTTACAATTAACTATTTATCAGTGGCATGTGTAAAGAAGGAAGAGTGCAGGAGGCTTTGAAAATTTCAGAGAACATGTTATTGCATGGTAAATATTGTTACTTATAATTCTCTTATCAATGCGTTGTTTCAAGAAAGCAAGATGCATTAATCCCTGAAGCTAATAGATTAGATGACTTTGAGGGATTGTGTTCTTGATAAAATTACATATAGCATGTTGATAAAAGGACTCTGTAAGGTTGGTGAATCAGATAAGGCCTTGTAACTATTTGAGCAAATGTTGCAAAATATCGTTGCACTCTTCACCATTTGAAGTTTACTTGTCAATGTGGTTTTGTTGTGCATTCTATATGCAGGTCTTGTGCTTGTGTCATAGAGATAGAGAACCAATAATGGTGGAATCAAAGATTATTTAGAATAATATAGAATGTGTTTCTTCTTTCTTAAAAAAAAACATTGTATATCAAATTTGAACTTACAGTTTGAATGATTCCACTTGTGGAAATGGGAAAATTTATGGGAACTTGGAACTGAAGCTCTTATTTTCCAACACTTTGTATCATACCCTTTTAAAAGATTTTTCACATTGTCACTAGAAGATTTTTAAATTCTCAATTATTTGGCTAGGTTGGTTTGCATGTCAAGGACAAAAGTATTATATTTTCTCTTGTTGTACCCATAGAGTGAAAGACTGTAGAAATACAGAGTGAAAGACTCGCTAGAATGGTGGTAGCTTATCTTCAAGAAGAGATGTGACGGCTATGTTCATTCACAAGAAGATGATGATGTTTACAATGAGGCTCTAGAGGCCCTTTTAACATAAATAAAATCCAAAACCCTAACCCCGAAAGATGAAAGGCCAACAAGTTTGTGGACCCCGTTTTGGGTAGTTCGGTGTATCAACTTCTCAAGGGCTTAACTTTGGCATACGATCTCCATTTGGGGCGCACGATAGCTCATTGGAAAGGTATTGATGAGGATCTTCATTTCCCAGGCTCAATCATGTATTTAGAGATAATTAAGGTGCCCAGTCACGAAAAAAACATCGTTTAGGCCCTCAAAATGGCCCCAGAAGTTTAGGACCCGAAAAAATGCTAAAAATAGTAAATTGCCAAACAATTGTTTTGAGCCAGCTGGAATAGGTGGGTGGCCACCGATATCCACATGGATCAATGTAGATTATAACGTGTCTTCTGAATTAGCATCTATGATCCATATCCTGGTTCTCGGATCATATGTATTTTTCAAAACATCTAGATATTTGTATGTTCATATATAGCTTTTCTTTGACATTGCATTTCTTAATAATCATGAATTCTAGATGTCCATATCATGCACCAACTCACCTATATATCATATCTAGATACTTACGTGATCTAGGGGTTGTCCTATGTGGAATCTATGTTTGGGTGGTATCATGCACCAGCTCACCTCTATGTCAGATCTAGATACTTATGTGGTCTAGGGGTTGTCCTATGTGGAATCTATGTTTGGGTGGCATTTTAACTGGCATGTCCATCCTACTTGGCATATGAATCTAAGTTTTTAGTTTATAATCATTTTATCAATTTCTCGGATATCGAGATCCCAGATCCATGGTAACCATTTTATATCCATATATGGCTTTTCTTTGACATTGCATTTCTTAATAATCATGAATTCTAGATGTCCAAATCATGTACCAGCTCACCTCTATGTCAGATATAGATACTTATGTGGTCTAGGGGTTGTCCTATGTGGAATCTATGTTTGTGTGGCATCATTCACCAGCTCATCTCTCTGTCAGATCTAGATACTTACGTGGTCTAGGGGTTGTCCTATGTGGAGTCTATGTTTGGGTGGCATTTTAACTTGCATGTCTATCCTACTTGGCATATGAATCCATGTTTTTAGTTTCTAATCAATTTATCAATTTCTCGGATATCTGGATCCCAGATCCATGGTAATTGTTGTATATCCATATATGACTTTTCTTTGATAATGCATTTCTTAATAATCATGAATTCTAGATGTCCACATCATGAACCAGCTCACCTCTATGTCAGATCTAGATACTTACATGGTATAGGGGTTGTCCGATGTGGAATCTGTGTTTGGGTGGCATCATGCACCAGCTCATCTCTATGTCAGATCTAGATACTTACATGGTTTACGGGTTGTCCTATGTGGAATCTATGTTTGGGTGGAATTTTAACTGGCATGTCCATCCTACTTGGCATATGAATCTAGGTTTTTAGTTTATAATCAATTTATCAATTTCTTGGATATCCAGATCCCAGACCCATCGTAACCGTTGTATATCCATATATGGATTTTCTGTGACATTGCATTTCTTAATAATCTTGAATTCTAGATGTCCACACCATGCACCAGCTCACCTCTTGGTAATCATTGTATATCCATATATGGATTTTTTGTGACATTGCATTTCTTAATAATCATGAAGTCTAGATGTCCACATCATGCACCAACTCACCTCTATGCCATATCTAGATACTTTTGTGGTCTACGGGTTGTCCTTTGTGGAATCTATGTTTGGGTGGCATCATGCACCAACTCACCTCTATGTCAAATATAGATACTTATGTGGCCTAGGGATTGTCCTATGTGGAATCTATGTTTGGGTGGAATTTTAACTGGCATGTCCATCCTACTTGGCATATGAATCCAGATTTTTAATTTATAATCATTTGATCAATTTCTCGGATATCTAGATCCATGGTAACCATGACCAAAATATTACCCTACTCACTAGTTGCGCATAGTTCCATTCCTTCACCGACTACACACAATTTACATGGGAAGGTTTTAACTATACAAATCCTTTATAATGAATTCTCATGTGGTATAAACATTTTAACTGAAAAGAAATGGTAAAGATTACTCGAAATGAAATTGACGATCAACACTTGCTTGTTTTACCTAATTAATGATTGGTGTTGATCGATCCTTATATATCTTATGCATATATCTAGATCTAAGATTTTTTTTAGTTGATCATTTTCAAATATTTTGCTAGCGCGAATCCCAGATATTTGGAACTCTCCTTTTGGCCATATTTTTGTACATTAACAAAAAAAAAAAAATTCCCACAACTTTTTTTATTTCACATAAAATTTTCCAATCAAGAATTAACTACCTCGCATCAAATGAAATTTATGGTGCTCAAATAAATCATTCAAGGACCATTGTATTTTTTTCACTCAGATTCATTCCTAAATTTTTGAAAGAAAGTAATAACCCTCTGCGCACCTTGGATATTCTCACATCAAACTTGACGAAGAAAATTTTTAAACTCCAAATCACATTAAAGTTCTAGTAATAAACCTCCATCATATGTATGTATTTGGAAATATATTCCTCTTTTAAGTTTATTTTAAGGATTTGTGACTTTTTCTATAATTATGGCATATGCAAGAAGTATGGCTAGTAATGGAAGGCATCTCAAGATAGAATACCCAAAAGATAAATAATATGATGATGAGAAAAACCCTAATTCATCTTTATTCTCATATACCACTTACAATGCAGGGTTAAAGGGATGCCTAGACTGGAGTCGTATTTATGAAATGCATGAAAGTGGAGTTTTTATTGATGTGGATGAGGAGACAAATATGTATTAAGATATCAAAACATCAAATCTTCATCGGATAATTGCAAGACCTACAATTCTTCCATTATAAGATATGGTACGTTGGATTCTTTCACATATTGATCTCAAAACTTGCATATTTGTTGATGCAACTTGCCAAGTAGTAGAGTCTTTCAGACCAGATGGTTTGAATGACATGTATAAATTAATACCACCTAAAGTTTATATATATATATAAACCATTTCTAGAATATTTTTAAACCTGAGTATTAAAGGAGAAAGATGTGGAAATGTCTGGCTTAATTAGAGACTAGTGGTATGATCCTTTAACATTCAAAACAAAGTCTAGCTATCTTTATACAATTCAACATATCAAATAACCTTATATGTCAACTACTACCATGCTCTATAGACTATAAGGTGAAAAGGACACCTAACATTTTAAGTTAGAATAGGTTCCAATATTGCATCAAATAAACAAGGAGGGTTCAATTTTTAACTGGGATCAAATTTTATCTGCCAATATTCAGCAGGCCATAAAGAAGTCATCGGAATCCACATCAAGATATAGTGTTGGTTTCTTCATGTCTACCTATCTAGTTGAATTTGTGTGTGCAAAAACTCATTTTTCATTAATGAAATGGAATTGGGCACCTACTCAACTACATATTCACTTGTATTTTTCTATACTCTAGAATCACAAGTACAAAAACCATTTCTATGATATTTGTGACAATTTTATGGTATCCTTGTCTATATTATTATTCAAACATTCAGCTCATAGGTTCAACTAGGAAGCCAGAAAATCACTCATGGATATTGGAGACTAGTTTTTAGATGAAATTTTTTCTTATATCAAAACTTGTGTTTGTGGAGTAGCTCCACATTTTCTACCAAAGTATATCCATGATAGGCTAGTATTAATAGAAATAGAATATGAAACTGTATCTATAGGAATAAATCATTCCCTAATGGTGAATTAAAAGAGATTTTGGCCTTCTTTCCCTATTAATATTGGAATATATTCTTTGTTAAATGCTAAACATGAAAAGAAAGAGGATAAACAATTGGAATATATATGGATACATTATACCAATTTCAAAATACAGGATCCAAAATAACTGGTTAAAAATCATTGTATAATGGTTGGATATTCAAAATCTTATCAACATGAATAATGTCCTCATGATATCATATTTCAGGGTGTTGAAAATGTGGAGGAGGTTATTTTGAGAATTTAAGGAATTAAAGACATTCAGAAAAAGAATCAGGTGTTGTCCTACAAATATGAAAGGTTAAATAAATTCTATGAAGAAAATAAAATCATTATGAGTGTTGAAGATGACTGGAAAGAAAAAACATCCCAAGAAAGATAATCTAAAGATAAAAGTAAAGATAAATTTTCCTAGAATAGATAAAATATTGAACAAGAAACAAAGAATTCAACACAGAAAATGCAGGATGCAACACAAAACAAGGATGAGTCATATGAATATATACAACAAAATTAGTCCTCATGAAAAGAGAGCAGCACAGAACTACGAACCCTAGTATCAAAAGGTGTAGCTTTGATAGAAGGAAACCCAAGTCAAACCCCAGTAGAAAAATATTCACAAATGAATGCTACAAATACACCACCCATCTCAATTACTCCAATCTAATTTTTGTGGAGAAATGATGTGCATAGGAATGGACCTAGATCAGTTGGAACTAGTAGAAGAAATTATGGTGTCCCTTGGTGAATATTTCTTTAGTGGTTCTAAAAAAAGGATTGTTAAAGGAAGACCAATGAAGAGAAAACTAGAAACTGTTGAGGTATATTCATCAAGGCTAGTTATGGTATGGAATGTTACAGGACAAGAACTAGAAAAGAATGCCATAGAAACAACTTTTTCTTTAGGGGATTTTTTTCCAATGTTAATGCATGGACTATAAATGAGCTTTTAAAGGAGTTGGAAAAGTATAAAGAACAAGTAATATTCTTGGAAGGAAGATGATCTAGGTGGATATTGGTAGTCACATGCCTCTTCCACTGGCTCAATGATTCTCGATCTTCTTGGTTGTTTTCCTATGGTTTTTTGGGTCCCAAACTTCTGGGGCTGCTTTGAGGCCCTAAACAGTATTTTTTGGACATTCATGGGATCAGTGGTTTCCATGGAATTTCTTGGCCGTAGACAAAATTTGTAATCCTCAGATAGTTCTTTCTAATGAGGTATCATGTTCCCTAAATGGAGTTCATATGCAGAAGTTGTGCCCTTGGGAATTTGGTGTATCAACTAACCACCTTGGGGCCCACAATACTTTTGGTGTTTCATATTCTAGGGTTAGAGTTTTGATGTTTAGAGTTTTCACCTTTTAGGATTCATGATATAAGTCCTTTTTTGGCCTCTTTGTAATAATATTTGTGTGAATGAGCATTTTCGACATCTCTTCTCTTTAGAGATAAGATACAACCATTCTAGCCAGTTTGTCTTCTAACCACCATTCTAGCCAATTCGTGTTCTACAGTATTCTATAATTTTATTCATTATTAGAAGTTGGGTTTCATTGTATTGTTGTAATCGTTGTTATATTTATATGTGTGTCCCATTTCATTCTTAGTATAATTTGGATCAATGGTATTAGAGAAATATACTCCTTCTTATTTCTCAGTGCATGTCCCCGGCAAGTTAAGGGTATAGAGGGTTTGGTCTCGATCTAGTTTCACTTGGAAAGAACTGATCTCACCATCCCAAGTAGCCTCCCATGGTGGAAGAAAAGAGAGATGATGGAGTAAGAGATCCTTTCAATATGTTTCTTGAGGAATCCCTCAAGTGACATAGGAATGATATGATGGATAATTTTTCCCATATCTTTCGACAGTTGTTGACAACAAGTGAGGAACCTTCAACAAGAAACCATTTTGGAGGTGTGACACCCTTCAAGGTACAAGTTAAATTTCATATAAATTTATTTGAAGGCCAAATAGATGTATATTCTTTGGAGAAATGGTTAAATATTTTAAATTGTTATTACTCCATTCAAAAAATTTCCAATGCCTAAAAGATTTACTTCACGCTTCTTAAATCCCTTCCCCGTGTCAAATATTGGTGGGATATACACTAGGAGAGACACAATGAAGATGATTCTATGAATTCAAGAGAGGACCCACTTGGGTGGCCTTTTTTTATGCCCTCAAAGAGGAATTCTATCCTATTGGAAACTATGATGACCAGTACATGATATGGATGACTCTACATCAGAAGAGAGACTAGACAGTGCCAGAGTACACCAACATCTTCCATACCTTATGCTCAAAGTTGGGTATCAAAGACTTCAAATTGTACCTGGTTTTGATGTACCATAGTGGCCTACATATGTACATCCAAACATATATGGATTTCTTGGACATGTCCTCACTAGGGTGCCACTTATCGATATGTTGTCAAAATCAAGAAGAAATTTAAGCAGTGGAATAAGCAAGAGTTTAGGTCTGCAAATATGAAGCAACAAAAGTATGGTAAAGGCAACCCTAAATCATAGAAAAAGGGATAGAACAAGAAAATATAGACTCAATTCAACCAGTCCAATTCTTAGGCAAAGAAGGGTAATGGGAAGACAAAGAAGGACACTGGAAAGTGGTGAGAGTTCTACAAAATCCCCTGGAACAACACTAATGAATGTCGCTCGAAATAGTCATTGTTGGTTGAGCTTAAATAAAAGGAGTTAGAACCTGAATCAGACTCTGATTTAGAACAAGGAAAGTGGATCATTGATGCATAACCTAGTTCTACCATCACAAATATGAATATACAACCAGACAAGTCGAAGGAGCTTGAGGAAGGGAGAACCTCTTCCATTCATAGATGTGGGTGAAGGGGACCCCACTACATTTCATTGTTTATAGAGAGAGCCAAAAGAACCTGATCTTAGTCGAGGTCATCAAGAGACTAGATTTGTTGAAAATTCCACACCCTCAACCATACACCATCGGTTGGTTGAGCCAAGTATGATACCTTCACATCAGTCAACAGTGTCGTATGTCCTATGGCATCAAGCCCTTTAAAGATGAGGTACTCTGTGATGTTTCCCCACTCGAAGTTTGTGATGTTATCTTAGAACAACCTTATATTTGGAAACATCATGTTTTTTATGAGTCCCAATCCCATAGTGTGATTGTTACTTTGGTAGGTTATCCCTATAGGGTACCAAAGGTAGTTTCGACTACTGCAATTTCATTTATCTCAAAAAAATAGTGCCAGAAGGTAATCTCTCATAATGAATTTTTTTTCCTCTTTATGGTCTGGTCAAAAGCTAAATGAAATGTCATTATCACTTCCATAGCCTCTACATAGGATCTCTCTACATAGAAGAAGAAAGTGTATAAGGTTGTAACAGAATATAGAGATATATTCACTTCACCCATAGGGGTGCATCTGCACTATCAAGTCAAACAACACATTGAATTGATACCTAGTGTTCCCTTAGCCAATGGTCCAATATATAAGCACTCCCTTATGAAGAATTAGGAAATAAAGCATCAAATTCAGGAGCTCATCCATAAGGGCCACATTCAACCAACCTCCTTGCCTTGTGGAAGCCCAATTGTGTTGGTATAGAATAAGGATGGGGCATGGAACCTCTATATTGATTATAAATCCCTGAACAAGATCATTGTCAAGAACCAATACCCAATCCCCCAGATTGACAATCTTTTGGATCAACTTAAGAGTGCCAAGTTCTTTAGTAAAATTGATCTGAATTCTGGCTACCACTAGGCTATGATAAAACAAATTGATATATGAAAACTAGCCTTCAAATCTGAATAAGGCCTTATTGAATAGTTGGTCATGCCTTTTGTCTTGACTAAAGCTCCAACGACCTTCATGAGGATAATGAATGATATCTTGGGGTCATTCACAATTTGTTTTGTGGTTGTATATTTTGATGACATCCTTATATTCAGTCGAACATGGGAAGAACATATGTACAACATCCAATAGGTCCTCAGCCCTGCAGAAACACAAGATATATGGTAATTTGGAGAAATTGTCATTCATCATGCAGTGAATTCAATACTTGGGATACATTGTGGATGAACATGGGGTGCATGTGGACCTATTCAATATCCAATTCATTCATGATTGGTCATCCCTAACAACTATGAAATATATCCACACGTTCTTGTACCTCTCCAACTTCTATCATAGGTTTGTCTTGGGATTCTCTCATATTGCTTGGCCCTTAAGTCAAGTAACCAAGGGGGGAGATAAAGCCAATTTTTCCTGGTATGAGTAACAACAAAAAACATTCCAGGATATGAAACATCACCTCTCCTCTACACTAGTCCTCATGTTTCCATACTTGCAATATCCATTTGAGATTGCGATAGATTCCTTTGATTATTCCATTAGTGTAGTCCTCACTCAGCTGGGACATCCGATGGCCTACAAAAATGAAACATTGTCTAATGTTGTTCACAGATACCCTACCTATGACAAAGAGATGTAATCCATTTTCCAATCATGTTGAAAATGGAAGCATTACATTCTAGGAAAGAAAATGATCATCCACATTAATCACAGGCCTCTGCAATTCATGCAAACAAAAGAAAAGTTATAGAATGACTGCCATATGAAGTGGTCTGCATACCTACATTTATTCCACTTGAACATCAAGTACAATAAGGGTAGCACCAACCATGTTGTAGACTACCTCATTCAACCCCTATTTGTGGCACTAACCATATTTCTTAACTTTTGTGGGGTATGATACCTCTAAGTGGCCACATTTATACAACAATGACTCTAATTTTGTTGTTACCTATCAGACATTGAGTGCAAGAAAACTAGTTCCATACTTTCATCTCTAGGATGGATTGTTATGTCATCTAGGAGATCTTTGTGTTCCTTCAAGCGAGCGTGCGAAGCTAATTTGGGAAACTCATTACAGTCAAGCAGTAGGACACTTTGGCATGGAAACAATAGTGGAGGTATTGAAAAATTATTTGTATTGACAAAAACTTCTACAAGATGTCAGAAAGTATATCAAGTCCTGCATTGATTGCACCATTTCCAAACCCACCATTAAGAAACATGGGATATACACCCCTCTTCCTACTCCTGATAGGCCTTGGGATTCCATCTCCATGGATTACATGTCCAATATACCTTCAACCAAGCATGGTTACAATGACGTTGTCTTCATCTTTGTTGATAGATTCTCTAAGATGGCAGTTTTGACACCTTGCAAGAAGAGTATCACAGTCGAGGCCATTTCTAATCTCTTCTTTGAGTGTTTTTGGGATCATTTTGGGCTACCAAAGACTATTATTTCATATCGTGATAGCGATTTCTTGAGTACATTCTGGTCTATAATGTGGTCATTGATGGACACCAAGCTCACCAATCCTTCCACCCCCAAACTAATGGAAAGATGATGGTAGTCATTAGGATGATTGTGAAAATCCTAAGAATGTACAAATCCAAACATCCTTTCACATGGGACAATATTATTCCTTATGTTCAACATATCTACAATCGATCCCTTCATAGCTTTACTAGCCACAACCCTTTTCAGGTGTGCTTGGGGTTCCAGCCATTAGACCCAATTAATGTAGCTATACCCATTGCATCCACACAGGAAGAATATTCCCATGTTCAAACTAAGTTTCATAAGGCATCCATATTTTTATAATTAATTCAACACATCCACCAACAATTCCATGACATCTTGCATAAATCCAATTCCAAGTACAAGCAACAACATGACCAACAACGGGTTCCACACAAGTTTCGGGTTGGTGATAAAGTCTAGTTAAATTTGTAGAAAGAGTGCCTTGCAGGACCCCATTGCAATATTATCCCACTTTGATATGGTCCTTACACCATCACCAAGGTTATAGGTGAGAATTCTTTTGAATTAAGTATTCTCGTGTTCCTTGGCCTACATCTAGTCTTTAATGTGGAGCTCCTTCACCCATACTTTCCACCTCTAATAGAAACCTCAAATATATTTGAGCACTTGTCCCCTAAATAACTCAACCCTAATTGACTCGAGTAGGATACGATTGATCAAATCATGGATACACATATGAAAGGCACCAAAAAACAAAACACACAACTCTATCAAGTTGTCAAACTAAGGTGGCTTCTTCACCAAGGCAAGTGGCTCACCAGGAGCCAAATTCAACAGAAGTTTACCCATATGATGAGATAAATTGACACAATGGATACCATTTCTTTCAATGGGGGGATAATTTATCCAAGTGGATATCGGTGGCCTCCCACCTCTTCTACTGGCTCAACAATTCTCTATCTTCTTGGCAGTTTTTATACAATTTTCCGATTCACAAACTTATGGGGTGTTTTGAGTCCCTCAACAGTGTTTTATGGAAATTCAGAGGGCTAGGGGTTTCCATGGAATTCCCTAGCCCCCCAAAAATATTTTAATCCTAGTATAATTCTCTCTAATGAGATAGCATGCACCCCAAATGGAGGTCATATGCAAAATTTGCGCCCACGGGAAGTTGGTGTGTCAACTAGCCACCTTGGGGCCCACAATACTTTTGGTGTTTCATCTTCTCGGGTTAGGGTTTTGATGTTTAGGGTATTCTCCTTTTATGATTCATGATATTATTCCCTTTTTGTCCTCTTTGTAATCATCTTTTTGCAAATGAGCATAGCCGACATCTCTTCTCTTTAGAGATAAGCTACCACCATTCTAGCCAATTTGTGTTCTATAATATTCTACTATTTTATTCATTGATGAAGTTGGGTTTCATTGTATTTTCTTACGCTCTTCTATATTTTTGTGTGTTTTCCATTCCATTCTCATTATAATACGGATCAAATATTAAGCAATTAGAGGTCTTTATCATAAGAAGAAGCATAACAACAAATCAATCAACTCAAGGAACAACATGATTCACATATTGCTACCATTGAAGATCAATATAAGAAATAAATAGAAAGGATGAAAGAGGAACACCTGAGAGAAGTAATTTTTCTTCATGAGAAACAAGGTTTGCAATTGAAGGAACTTTCTAAGAATATCCAAGAACAGGTCAATCCACTAGAAGAATAGGTAAAAAATCTTAAACATGATCAAAGTCACATGGAACTTTTCAGGTCAAAATTTGTTTTTATTAATTCCAAATTGAATCATATTCAATAAGATTTCTACAATAATTTGAGTGAGATTTAGTATAATCATAATGATATACTCAAATTCTCTAATAAAGTAGAAATTCAATATGAAAAGAAAAAGAATGATCAAACATCTTTATATAAAATGAAGGCATGGGAAGAAAATAATTCCCTTTTCCAAGGAAAATTCAAATAACTTCAAAGATGAAAAATAATTTGTGTTATCAAACATTAGAGAGTTAGGAACTCCAAACCTCATGATGATGTATTTTTAAATAAAATTAATCACTACCTCTTCATTCACTTTGATTAACAATATTGCTTCAATCCAATGTGTAAAATAATCGATAGTAGTTAGGATATACCTGTGTTTCTTAGAGGAATGGGTTTTAATATCACCAATGGTGTCCAACCCCCACAATTCAAAGGGTTATTAAACAACAATAGGTTGGAGCGGGATATCATCTTTGTACTCTCTTCATGTGGATTTTTGGCATGCTTCACAACTTCATGAATATGCATGAGAATCTCTGAACAATGTGGGCCAGTAGTATCCAACTCTTAATACCTTGTGAGTTGTTGTGTCTCCTGAAAAATGGCCTCTTGTTGTTCTATCGTGCATGTCCTTAAGAGACTTATCAACGTATTGTTTTTCGAGGCACCAAAGTAGCACTCCATCATAGTTATTTCTAAATAGGATTTGGTGTAAAATCTAATATTGTAGAGATTTAAATATAAGTGTTATTTTCAGATAATATTTGAGATCATTATAATATGATCCTTCAATAGTTGGAACTTAAGGAACCCATTGTGTATACATCATTGGTTCCTCTTTCCATCTATCCTCCTCTTGATCTTCATCAATGATATCTTTTGTCGCTAGTTTGAAAATGCCTTGACTTTTCATGATGTTGGTTGGTTTAAAATCTAGGTCATATTCTTGTAAGGTAATCATCCAATTACCTCGTCGCTCTTCCATCTCTCTTTGGATGAAAAGAGACTCGACCTATGGGTGAGGGGTGATAACTTTCGTGTGATTCTTTATAATATAAGTTTTGAAATTTTGGATCGCTTATGGACAACAAAATCTTCTTTATCCATCGGTGGATAGTTCAGCTCAACACCTTGTATCTTAGTGCTCATGAATGCAATAGGATATTCGGCTCCTTGTTCATCCTTATGTGTGAGAATTATTGCAAGGGAATTATTAGATGCAAATGTGTATAGTAAGAAATCCTTGGTGAAATATGGACTTCTCATAGATGGGGTAACAACTATGGTGGCTTTGATATTCTTGAATGCTTCCTTATCCACTGGTGTCCATTTAAAATAAGCATATTTCTTAATCATTCTTTGAAGTGGTTTAGCGATTTCAGAAAAATATGGAATGCATCTCCTCACAAAATTGATTTTTCAAAAAACAGATTGCATCGATTAATTACTAGTGGCGAGGGAATTTGCAGAATGGATTTTTTGCTTTCTGGATCCACTTAAATTCCATCTTTGGAAATCACATGTCCTAGTAGTATTCCTTTTGAAACAACAAACACAATATTCTTAGGATTCAATGAGATCCCATATTTTCTGCATTGTTCAAATATATGTTTCAAACGTCTTGGGTGCTATTCCCTCTTCTTCGAATAAATGGTGACATCGTCGAGATAAACCACCAATTTTTGATCGATTAACCCTTTGAAAGAGATATCCATTTCCCTTTAAAATGTAGTTCCTACATTAATCAAACCAAAGGGAATTTTCCTATATGCGTATGTCCCCCACTTGGTCCAGAAAATGGTTTTTAATCGGTCAGGTTATGCTACAAGAACCTGTTTTTATCCTGCAAACTCGTCTAGCAAAGAAAACAATTGAAATCTAGAGACGAATTGCAATATCTACTCCATATGGGCGATAGGATAGTTGTCTTTGTCAAAAGATCGATTCAGGTTCTGGAAATATATACATATTATGATTTCACCAAACTTATTAATAATGGGCACGATGTTAGATACCCAAGTTGAATGTCAAACTTTAAAAATGATTCAGGCATCTAGCAGTTTCTTCAATTCATTTTGGATAAGAGGTTAGAGAGTTTGATGTATCTTTCTGAGCTTTTGCTAGAATGGCTTGACACCCTCTTTAATGGGAATCACCTGTTGTATTATCCGGGTATCATAAGTTTTCATATCATCATAGGTCCAAGAAAAAACATCTCTATATCTCTTAAACAACTCTGTGAATGTGTGTTTCTCTGCCTCAAAACAATAGGTGCTTATATTTCCATACTTGAGCTATTAAGATGTTCCTATATTGACCCGAAAGTGCATCATGTTCGAACTATTAGTTTTTGGGTTGGCGGCCCTTCTAAACTTTGATCGCAAATCGAATAATTTCTCAAGAATTATAACATTCTTCGAGACACAATTTTCCTTTACTTTTCATGCCTCGTCCTGATAATCCTATATTTATTGCTGATGGGATTCATCATTGATCACTGCATCTTAGAAAGTGTCTAAACTGGTGAGAAAGTTGATAATTTGAATATCATTATTAAATACTTTCATGTTTGTGATGTTGTCTAGTATTAAGGGCTTGAAAATCATTTCAACTGAAAAACCATCATTAAGAGGTATGAACCTAGATGTCATGTTGGTCAATATATTTTCATCTATATTTTGATTACGAGGTATAGAAGTAATGTCAAATGAATCGAAAGAGTAAATCATATATCATGCCTCTTGTGGATATTCTTTAAGATGCATGGATAGACAATGAATGGTGTTTCTTACCTGTCAAACGATTATTTTTGAATCACTAAACACCTTGAGATCAATGGCCCTTTTCAGACCTTGGAATAAGGCTTCGTATTCTACAGTTTTGTTGGTGCATTCAAATTCTAGGTAGCAGGATATGAGCATCTTATGTTTTCCAGGGTTGATCAGGACACATCTCGCTCCATCTCCTTATTATGTCTTAGAGCCATCAAAGAACATAGACCACATGTCATAATTTTTTTTATTGTTAATTGAGATAAAACCCAAGTTATTTAATATGTTACAAGAGCTATTATGTGTTCATGGAAGGAGTTCAGATTGTAAATATTGTTGTACTTCAAATTCTTGTTCTTCATAACATCCATGGTCAGTCTGAAAGAAATAATTACCTAAGACAGAATGTGCAAAACTGATAGGTTCATTCTTACTTTCCAATTATGTTATTGTGTGTTTCATGTGAGATTTGTTGTTTACTTGAAATGCATTTTCTCTACCCTTATATGGAAGCCACATGTGGGACCAATTAGTGGAAAATTAACCTTGAATTTTGGTTGACCAACCCCTGCTCAATAGAAAACCATAACTTTCTGGTATGTCAACAACAACGATATTTATAGTTTGATGCACTCTAGGATCATATGAAAGCCTAATTAAGACATATTTGAGTTCTCCCTTTACTTTAACATATGTTCTATCCAACTATATGATCCTAGTTTTAGTCATTTTTGGGACAACATTTATCTTTTGGAAGACTATAAAAGGCATAATGTTAGAGGACACACCTGAATCTGTCAGAAAATTATGCACATTGAAATTGAAAATTTCATAGGTGAGAAGAAAAGGTAGGACTTGTGACTTCGAGTATGCACCTATGCCTAAGATATGATTTAAGATGTGGGGATAGGAAATGAATGGTGTTTCTTACCTGTCGAACAATTATTTTTTAGTCACCGAACACCTTGAGATCAATGGCCCTTTTCAGACCTTGGACTAAGGCTTTGTATTCTACAGTTTTGTTGGTGCATTCAAATTCTAGGAAACATTATGTGAGCATCTTATGTTTTCCAGGGTCAATTAGGACACATCTCTCTCTATCTCCTTCTTATGTCTTAGAGCCATCAAAGAACATAGACCACATGTCATAAATTTTTGTTTTGTTAATTGAGATAAAACCTAAGTTATTTAATATGTTACAAGAGTTGTTATGTATTCATGGAAGGAGTTCATATTGTAAATATTGTTGTACTTCAAATGCTTGCGCTTCATAACATCCATGGTCAGTCTCAAAGAAATAATTACCTAAGACGAAATGTGCAAAACTGATAGGTTCATTCTTACTTGGTCAATATATTTTCATCTATATTTTGATTACGAGGTATAGAAGTAATGTCGAATGCATCGAAAGAGTAAAGAAAATTCCATACCTCTTGTTGATATGCTTTAAGATGCAGGGATAGGAAATGAATGGTTTTTATTTGTTGGCATAGGCACAGACCCAAGGTTCAATGCTACAACAACGCACCAACAAAACCCTAACTACCAACCCTTTTGGCAACAGCTACAAAGCAGATGAAGTCTCACCCGAGGTAGAGGCAGGAGTGGTTGTAGGACTCATATGTCTACAACCTTAGTTGGGACACAGATCTATGCTTAACACTTAACAGAGCACTCAACAGTTATCATTCATCAATATCCATTCTTAGTACAACGCAGTTAAACCCTTATTACAGATTATCACAGTATTCATTCAGATCTAAGGTATTTAAGAACTAAGCATGTGTACATAAATCAGATCTAGCATCCATCCATATTATGAAGCACTAAGCATCAACAGATAATTCATCTATATTAAAGCACTAAGAAAATAAACACATAAACACATCTATACATTGCACAAATTATAGCAACACAACATGTACGTGGTTCACCCCCACCCTAGGGCTACGTCCACCAAATATTCTCTTCTTTATTATCTTTGGTCAAGCTTCTTACAGGCACATAACATCCAAGTTATACTCCGCAAAAGACAAGATATCTATGTGCACTCCGCCAGATCCTCCTTCTTCTAGCTAGGGTATAGCACAAAGCCTTCACATAGTCTCTTACAGTTACTTGCACTAGCCTTGCAAGCCTCACACGAGATGCACAAAGCACTTACAACTCTTGATCACGTAGATCTGACTCTAACACTTAGCACACTGGCCTCTCGATTTCTTTATTACATCACCTAGCTACTTATTTATACATTACAAAATAGGCCTAATCATGGGTAAAACCATGGGCCGACATCCCATACCCATTACATAATCTTGAATCCCAAAAAGGGCCCTAAAAGGGGCTGAGATCCCGCGATATTCGCTTCGTATTGTGCTCTGCCTTCGACAGCCTGTTGAAGTCCCCAAAATTAGGTCAAACATGACCAAGAATCCTCAAAAATTGGTCAAGGGCCAACATTCTTACCTGTCAAATGATTATTTTTCAATCACCGAACACCTTGAGATCAATGACCCTTTTCAGACCTTGGACTAAGGTTTCGTATTCTACATTTTTGTTGGTGCATTAAAATTACAGGTAGAAGGATATGAGCATATTATGTTTTCCAGGGTCGATCAGGACACATCTCGCTTCGTCTCCTTCTTATGTCTTAGAGCCATCAAAGAACATACACCACATGTCATAAATTTTTGTTTTGTTGATTGAGATAAAACCTAAGTTATTTAATATGTTACAAGAGCTATTATGTGTTCATGGAAGGAGTTCAGATTGTAAATATTGTTGTACTTCAAATGATTGTGCTTCACAACATCCATGGTCAGTCTCAAAGAAATAATTACCCAAGACGAAATGTGAAAAACTGATAGGTTCATTCTTAATTTCTAATTATGTTACTGTGTGTTTCATGTGAGCTTTGTTGTTTACTCGAAATTCATTTTCTCCACCCTTATATGGAAGACACATGTGGGACCAATTGGTGGAAAATTAACCTTGAATTTTGGTTGACCAACCCCTTCTCAATAGAAAACCATAACGTTCTGGTATGTCAACAACAATGATATTTATAGTTTGATGCACTCTAGGATCAGATGAAAGAATAATTAAGACATATTTGAGTTCTCCCTTTACTTTAACATATGTTATATCCAACTGTATGATCCTATTTTTAGTCATTTTTGAGACAACATTTATCTTTTTGAAGACTAAAAAAGGCATAATGTTAGAGGACACACCTAAATCTGTCAGAAAATTATGCACATTGAAATTGAAAATTTCATAGGTGAGCAGAAAATGTAGGACTTGTGACTTCGAGTATGCACCTATATTTTCATCTATATTTTGATTATGAGGTATAGAAGTAATTTTTAATGCATTGAAAGAGTAAATAAGATTACATACCTCTTGTTGATATTCTTTAAGATGCGGGGATAGGCAATGAATGGTGTTTCTTACCTGTCGGACGATTATTTTTGAATCAACGAACACCTTGAGATAAATGGCCCTTTTCAGACCTTGGACTAAGGCTTCATATTCTACAGTTTTGTTGGTGCACTCAAATTCTAGGTAGTAGGATATGAGCATCTTATGTTTTCCATGGTCGATCAAGACACATCTCGCTCTATCTTCTTCTTATGTCTTAAAGCCATCAAAGAACATAGACCACATGTCATAAATTTTTGCTTTGTTAATTGAGATAAAACCTAAGTTATTTAATATGTTACAAGAGCTATTATGTGTTCATGGAAGGAGTTCAGATTGTAAATATTGTTGTACTTCAAATGCTTGCGCTTCATAAAATCCATGGTAAGTCTCAAAGAAATAATTACCCAAGATGAAATGTGCAAAACTGATAGGTTCATTCTTACTTTCCAATTATGCTACTGTGTGTTTCATGTGAGCTTTGTTGTTTAATTGAAATTCATTTGATCTACACTTATATGGAAGCCACATGTGGAACCAATTGGTGGAAAATTAACCTTGATGTTTGGTTGACCAACCCCTGCTCAATAGAAAACCATAACTTTCTGGTATGTCAACAACAATGATATTTATATTTTGATCCACTCTAGGATTAGATGAAAGCCTAATTAAGACATATTTCAATTCTCCCTTTACTTTAATATATGTTCTATCCAACTGTATGATCCTATTTTTAGTCATTTTCGAGACAACATTTATCTTTTGGAAGACTGAAAAAGGCATAATGTTACAGGACACACCTAAATTTGTCAGAAAATTATGCACATTGAAATTGAAAATTTCATAGGTGAGCAGAAAAGGTAGGACTTGTGACTCTGACTATGCACCTATATTTTCATCTATATTTTGATTACGAGGTATAGAAGTAATGTTGAATGCATCAAAAGAGTAAATAAGATTGCATACCTCTTGTTGATACGCTTTAAGATGCGGGGATAAGCAATGAATGGTGTTTCTTACCTGTCGAACGATTATTTTTGAAACACTGAACACCTTGAGATCAATGGCCCTTTTCATACCTTGGACTAAGGCTATGTATTCTACAGTTTTGTTGGTGCATTCAAATTCTAGGCAGTAGGATATGAGCATCTTATGTTTTCCAGGGTCGATCATGACACATCTCACTCTATCTCATTCTTATGTCTTAGATCCATCAAAGAACATATACCACATGTCATAAATTATTGTTTTCTTAATTGAGATAAAACCTAAGTTATTTAATATGTTACAAGAGATATTATGTGTTCATTGAAGGAGTTCATATTGTAAATATTATTGTATTTCAAATTCTTGTGCTTCATAACATCCATGGTCAGTCTCAAAGAAATAATTACCCAAGGCGGAATGTGAAAAACCGATAGGTTCATTCTTACTTTCCAATTATGTTACTATGTGTTTCATGTGAGATTTGTTGTTTACTTGAAATGAATTTTCTCTACCCTTATATGGAAGCCACATGTGGGACCAATTGGTGGAAAATTAACCTTGAATTTTGGTTGACCAACCCCTTCTCAATAGAAAACCATAACTTTATGGTATGTCAACAACAATGATATTTATAGTTTGATGCACTCTAAGATCAGATGAAAGCCTAATTAAGACATATTTGAGTTCTCCCTTTACTTTAACATATGTTCTATCCAACTGTATGATCCTAATTTTAGTCAATTTCGGGACAACGTTTATCTTTTGGAAGATTGAAAAAGGCATAATGTTAGAGGACACACCTAAATCTGTTAGAAAATTGTGCACATTGAAATTGAAAATTTCATAGGTGAGAAGAAAAGGTAGGAATTGTGACTTCAAGTTTGCGCCTATGCCTATTTCATTTATGGATACCACAATTTCTACATTGAGTACTTCATGTTACTCATAATTCGGAAGGATTTTTTCAGCAGTAGCAACAATAGTTTTTTTAGTATCGTCGGGGTTGAAAGCATTATGTAGTATCTCATGTTGTGGTAATGAGCATATATCAAACATGGAGATGTTGGCTTTCGTCTTTTCATGGATTTTATTACATTACAATCTAGAGCATGTGTTTTTGGGTTGCTCATTATTTTTCTTGACTTCAGCTCACATGTTTTTTTTTTTTTTACTTCTACATTAAGTTTGGTGTTGTTCCCAACTAATTAGATATACTCGGTTTATTTGTGTTGGTTGGGACAATTTTACCTAATTTTCCATTGGTTTTCCACTGGGTTTTGTCATTTGGATTTGGGGTAGAAGGGTTAGGAGTAATCTTCCTAAGAGGGATCTTGTCATCTTTGGATGATTGAGCAAAAAAAATCAAAAGTTTCATCTCAATCTCACTTAATTTTCTGTAGTTATGGCCAAAATAAGAAAATGGCCCTAGATGTTTTTTTGAAACTATATAACAATTTTTCTATGTGGCATATTTCTTGATGTGATTGTTGATGTGGAATTATATGTCCACATGACACCCTAAGGTGATGCCATGTCACCCTCCTAGCCTGCCTGGCTCTTCCTTGTTAGCCTTCATCATCCTCCTTCCCTTACCTCTCTCTTCTTTTCATTTTACATTGACCTCTGACCCTGTATGGGACAAGGGTCCCACCTTGACTATCAAACTTCCATGTGGCACCCTTTAATTATCCATGGGAATGGGCAGATCCCATCCCGCACTTTTACCTTGGCGGGCGAACTTGCATTCCTCCATAATCCAATGGTGTATATTAGGAAATATCAACGATGGAGAGGCCATGTTTCATTTCCTACATGAATGAGGGTTAATACCCCCTCTACAATGTGATGTGAGAACTTTCACGCCCCCCATATCGAGCGGAAAATATCATGTGAGATCTATGGTGGAGAGGCCATGTTGCATCCCAAACATGCATGAGGGTTAACACACCCCATGGGGTGTGACACTCAAAATCCTTTCTACATGGCATGATTATAGTGATGTGACATCGTGGAAGGCCTCAGGAAAAAATGCATTGCTACCCATGCAACACTGGTTTGTGGTATTGTCCATACCATCATTCTCGTGTGGCTCCCACATCACCTGTTGGGCCTTCCATGTGCACTGTAGACCCTACCACAATGCCACCATATACCTCCATGGAAATCGACGTCACCTCTACCATGTCACTACCACATGATCTCCACATCATGCTAACGTCATTGTATAGAAAACTACCAAAATTTTCTTAAATTTCAAAATTTTCTATTTTTTCTAAAAATGCATAATTTTTGCAGCCAACTTCAGCCCTATATGCATCAAATTGACTTCTGCAAACAACCAATTATCTTCGTGCATGACTAGTCAGCATTTGTGGGCATGGATTCCCTTCGACTTCACTCAAAAATTGGGGATTTTTGCCCAATTTCTCCATGGCTTCACTATAAATCCAAAATTCAACCAATTATAGGATTATAATTACTTAGAATGAGATTAAAATTGGGTATTTTTTAACCCCTGGGATCAATTCCCTAAAATTCCTCATGAATTTCCCCCAATTTAACATAAGTAATTTTTACAAACATGTTGTAGACATTATATAAGATTGAGATTAAAATTGGGTATTTTTAACATCTATTCTCAATTCCCTCAACTTTCTCATGAATTTCCCCCAATTTCACAAGAGTAATTCTGACAAACATGTTGCAGACATCCTCTAAGATTTAATTTATGTAATTCAACTTATATGTGCTGACAAATGTCCCAATGTAGGATCAATATTGAACCTGTGGCTCTTATACCAATATATAATGTACCACAACTAAACCATGGAATATCACTTATGGAAAATACATATAAATTCGAAAAAAAAATCTACTAATTAATTCTTGTAGCTTACCAGCTATGAACTAGACACATATTTAACTAGATTTTGATACGCATAATTAAATTCATCTACAACATTCTAAATGAATGTAATGCAATGAAATAATCCTCGACAACAACCCATAAAAACCATTATCATGCCCAAGGTAAAAGCACAACCATAAAACTCGTAAGAAAACTCAGAAAATAGGTAAGCACTTATCTTTTAAAATATTTGTACAACTAGCTACTTGGGAAGGACATTCCAACCAACCATAGATTTATTTTTTCAAATATAAATAGCAATTCACCCTTGAGCTAGGTATAGGGATCCACAAGAGAAGGTTGTCTCTCACATTCCACTCACAGCTCAAAACCCCACAACCCATTGGTATTCTCCTACAACTATCCTGAATTTCCTCCACCTCTCTTCCTCTTGACCTGCCCAACCTAAGGAAGGTACCCTTTCACTGCTCTTATTCCATCAAGTGTCCCATTAATTTATTAGGGTCTCTCTAGCACAAGTAACTAGTACTCTCTCTGCTAGTAACTCAAGGGAACTCACTTCCAGGAAAACTACCAATAAAACAACAACAAACACTTATTTTTATAAAGCAACTCACACAAGAGTTCACTCTTCAGTCCTAACAACCTATCTCTTCAATATCCATCTCCAAAATTATCCATCATGCTCCATAATTTTCCCATCCTTCTTGGTCTAGCTCCAGTGCTATTTTTTTTTGTTCCCTATTTGATGTTCATACCAAAACTGAATGTGAAAAATTACCTATTCTCTACATACGAATTTCCTCTTTTTTAACAAGACAGTTGACTACACACTTTACCCAATGTTGATTGTACTTCATCCCCATAATTCCAATAACTATGGGATATGAATTCTACACCCACCCCCTAATAGGTATTTAATGATGGGGATCTCATACACTCAACCATAAAATAGAAGGTTGTCCCAATGATAATAAAATTCAAAAATTTGGGTTTAGATTAATACCCACAATTAATTTCCTCCTTGGACCCCTCTTAGAAACTCCTAGACATTACACTCTCTTGTGGATTAATGATCCCCCATATATATCCATATTGCCAGCAACTAGGATCGCATTATATATATTAAAATCAAAAAATGCAAACTCACATATTACATCGCTTGGTCATAGCCATCCATATTCATATCTACAATATCCATTAATTAAACTAGGGATTATAATGGGGATGTTATAGCCATGTAGTCATCATTTAACTAGTATAGACAAATGGAATGGAGAGAATCTCATTCATGTGTATGTGATGTTACCTCCTAGCCTCATGCGTTTCAAGCATTCCCTCCTGGTGATAATCCCAAGGTGAGCATGCAACACCTGGTTATAATACCAAGGTTTCCATGCAAGACTTGACTCCACTAGTCTAACTAACTTACAACTGAGAAATGATTGAAGAGGAGGTGGTTCCCTCATCTAAGGGAGGATATCTCATACCAAGGGCACCCTCAACATAGACAAATGAAATTAGGAAAAGAAATACTAGGTGTGTGTGTAATATCACCAACAACCCCCCTGAAGTACTAGTAGGGAGTACACAATTAATGGGTCCCAACACAAAGCCATATTAGGTACCCATTTACAATGCATCTACGAAACATAGAATAGTTGAAAAAGAGGAAAGAGTAAAAACCACATGGGAACAAAACCTCCCCTCATAATACAATGTTGACTAGCATTGCTTCTTTGCGGTTGATTTATCCATTCCAAGGAGACCTAAAAAATGTGTTAGTTTATTCTTGGTTTATTTTTGGTTGAATATGAAGATGTTTGTATAGATTTGGTGAAGTGCACTAGTGAGATTTTTGTATCTATCCATTCCTCCAATTGGAAGGAAGAATATCAAAATCATCTTCATTCATGAAAATTTTCCAATACAGATTCCCTTCAACCTATGCATAGGCCTGAGGGTCGGGTGCTAGAACCATGTAGCAATGCATGTGAATTACTAGTTATGTGTTTTTGAGAGCATGTGGAGCTCCCTCAAATTGGGATCTCGTCCTTCTAGGATCGGTAGGGTCACCCGCAAGATCATCGATTGTCAGTATGATGGATTGTTCCCATTTGGGTATTGGTTCTGGATCGACACATGCATGCACATGTACTTCTAAATATGATTTAGAAATCAGATCTGAAATCTGATTTGAATTATAGGATGTATCATATTTGTGATCTACTTCAAGAGGAAGGAAAGACGTTTTTTCATGTTGTTCTTGAGATGCATGCAGGGAAATTTCTTCAACTCTAAAATCTTATTCTTCCGATGGTTTTTCTATTGGATTAGTCTTGGAATTATATAGCATTCATTATTCATGATTATCCTTATTCCTAACTAGGACCTCCAATTTGGTCCATATTTCACTTGGAGTTGAGAATTATTCAACATTAAGTAGCAATTCAAGAGAAATTGATATGCAGATAAGTTTCAATGTCATATCTTATCTATTGAGAAAATGATATTTATCATCAGTGGAATTAGGCTTTGCTTTGGTTCCCATATTTATTTGGTATGATCCTCTGCTTCTGAGAAGAATTATAATCTTTGTCTTTCAATCAAAGTAGTTGTATGGGGTAAGAATGGCGGAAAACATAAATTCCCTTTGTGATTGCTTCAATATTTTGTACCTACAAATGAGTGTTTGTGCACCTTCTTCCTATCACATGTGGTCTTTGATGCAATGTGAAATTGTAGTGAAACTTGCATAGATAATATAGCTAGAAATAATGAACATGAAACTTCCAAAGTTAAGAGGAGAAGAGAAGAATTATTGAGAAAGAATGAAAGAATTGTATTCCACACTATTCCACACTCAAAGAGTGAATAATTTACAATAGATATAAGCTACATTCTCAAACTAATGTGCCATAGTAATATTCTAGAGATATGTGGACACACACTGACAGAAACTGGAGTGGACCACCACCTAGTCCTAGTTAACTAGCCATGCAATCATCAATTATATATTCTAGACAAGTGGAGAGGAGAGAATATCATCCATGCACATGTGGTGCATCCTCCTAGATTCATGCATTTCAAGTGTTCCCTCTTGGTGATGATGCCATGGAGAACATGCAACACTTGGTGATAATACCAAGGTTTCCATGCAAGACTTGAATTCACTAGTCTAACTGATGTACAACTGAGTAATAATTGAATAGGAGGTGTTTCCCTCATCTAGGGGAGAATATTCTGATCTAGGAGAGAATATCTCAGACCAGAAGTACCTTAAACATAGAAAAATGAACTTAGAAAAATAAATACTAGGTGGGTGTGTAATATCTTCAACACTATTCAACAGAATTAATAAAGTGACATGGCTGATAAAAGAAGGAGTTCCTATAGGGGCTATGATACAACAAGTGGGGAAACATGAGGGGGTATAGAAATTTCTACATGTTTAAAAATTCTATGTCCTTTCTACCTATCTTACCTTATAACCTTCACCTTGTTTAATCTTGTTGTATAATTTAAAAAGGGAGAAAAGAGTAGTGGAGAAAATCATTTACTAGAGTTAAGCGACCACTCCTATATGTTAGCAACTTTTTCCCTACATTATTGGAACTAGGAAGATTTAAATTAAGACTCTCTTTCCATCTTTCACTCATGCAAAGAAGGGAAATTCGAATGTAAAAAAGGAGCCAATTCTAGAAGAGGATAGAGAAGAGAAAAATAGAGGATTTTATTTGGAAAAAGGACGTTGCCATACTATGTGATGGAACAACCATTAGAGCTCCAAGAAAAGATAAGAACCAAGTAAATTGTGTTGGAGTGTAAGGGACATTAGCCTGGATATTTCTATGCACACTCTAAATAAAAATGGATGGAGGTTATTTTTAAGGGACTATTGAGCAAATAAGGAATACCTCATTGTGTTGTGTGGAGTAGTTATTGTGGCTACCAAGAGCTAATATGTCTTCAAAAACTCAGTAGTGAAATATTATTTTAGTTATATTATTTCTTTGATACTGAGAGAATGGCTTGAGGAAATTGCATTTTCCATATTTTCCCTAGTGGTATCATAACCTAGCTAGGGGGTGGCTTGTTGTAGAAAAATTAAGTACAACAGTGCATATAGTTGGGTGGAAAATTTCTCTACCTCAGTAAATTGGCTAGTTTTCAATATTCAATTAGATAAGTCTTCTAGCTCTGTTCTAGAATTTTTTTATATATTCTATTTATAAAATCCATATGGTTGATGGATAAATAAACAAGTGTTTATGTTTTTGTTTGAGGCTATTTATTGTTCATGTGTTATTAAATCCCTAATTTATGTCTCCAACTTATCCCTCTAAACTCAGTAAGATTTTAATTATTTTATGTAAAATAATTACTCTTTCAAGGGTTGTGATGCAATGAATTGCTCTGGCTTTTGTAGTTGTTTCTTGTCTCTTATAGTTCCAAATGGTTTTAGAGAGCACAAATTTTGTTAGAATGAATATTTAGATGTTAAATAAGGCTACATGGGAAGGCCAAGAAGATCAGTTGAAAGAATGAGGATTTTGATTTGATTGAAAAAAGGTGGAAAATGTATTTTTGGTTCCCAACAAGACCCAATGAAGTTACTTGCATTTGGTTCATCCAATGAAATATGAAGTTATTGCTTGTTCAATTTACCTGCTCCTATTGTTGAGTTTGGGCATGAATTTATTTCCTGTAAAAAAATTGTTTTCTTCTACCAGTTCATTAGTGTATATGGCTCTCTTATAGTGTTATGTTGTGGTATCTCTTTCTTCTATGCTACACAGAAAATGGGTTAAGTCCAGGTCACAGAAAAATGCATTTTGATTGTTAATTTATTTTCATTTTTCCTCTTAAATGTTCCATGGATTTACCCATCGTACAAATTATAATGAAAATAAATAAAGTAATTGTTATATCCATGCATTGTTACACTTTCTCATATCCTGCGAGCAATATGAGACAATGTCTCCTAGTCAATTCTAGCCTTATCTAGATTTATTAGCCCCAAAACAGTGATTACATTCCATACCACTTATACATTTGGCCTTATCAACCCCAATACATTTCCATATCCAACCTCAACACAGAATTGGCCAAAATAGGCTCTAGAATCATTCTCTATAGTAGTGAACATGGTATGATGGGAGGTCGAGGGAATTTCTGAGGTTTTTTTGTCCATGACCGCAACGAGTGCCATGGAAGAAATAGTTTTCCATTAGTGTATTAATTTGGGTAATAGGTTGACCCATCATGTTCATCTACACCAAATCGGGAAAATTGTGTGCAAATACTTTCTTGGTAGTCTATTATGGGAAATTATAGATGGAAAAGAGTACCTGACATATTGTGCTAGAAGGTTTTGGATGTTAGTTCATTTTTGGAAACTGTATTTTCATACATTTTAGTAGAAACTAAAAGTGGAATTATAGACCCATACAAATAGGTATGGTAGTTTTTGTTGAGGGATTCAAGACCCTGTAGAAAATTGTTACCGAACTGAGCAGAGAAAAAAATGAACTATTTTTCATTTTGGCATTGATTAAAAGTCAATGGTTTCCACAGTTCTCCTCACTACTCTTTATCAACACTTTCCAAAAGTATTTCATTTGTATTTTAAGAACACCATATCATTTGGAGAGAGAGGTTTTCTTGTTCTTTATATGGGATTGATTGAACTCTCTAGATTCTCTATATCATATGTGATCAACAAAGTAGAGAACTATTGGATTACTGAGAGGGGGGTGAATCAGTAATAGAGAAATGTAATCATTTTTAACCACAAAATGCAAGTGTTATATCAATGTAGAATTATCATCCAATAGTTGCAGAGTAAATACACAATGAAAAAATGAGAAATCATACACATACACAGTACACCAGTGTTTTTATGAGAAGCAGGAGAAAACCATAGAATCATTTTTTTTATATGTCTTTAAGAATTACATTCATTGGAAGCAGCAACTTCCTTTGTTTTCTAGCTGCAACTAGAAGGAGAATCCAACCCCCTATTTTCTCAGGCTACAACCTGAGGGAATATCCAACTCCCCAGTTCTATGGCTACAAATAGAAGGAGGCTACAACCCCCTATGTTCTCCAGCTACAACTAGAATGTGGCTACAACCACCTGCCCTTTCCCCATCCAACCACCCTGAAATATAAGTAAAATGATGGAACCACTGTCACACTATCACTGTGAGATGTACTATTGTAAACTTGTACCAATAAACATGCACCAAACAACCTATACCAATAACTTGTGCCAACATGTACCATACATCAACATGTACCATAAACAAATGCATCAACCATGTACCAAACCTGTACAAATAACCTGTCACAATAACCTGTCTAAACAACTTATCTGTTAAGAACCAAACATCAATATAGCATAGAAAAACCTCAGGAAAAGTACTCAACGCCTTGAAAATGAGATAATTTCAGATAATAAGCCTCTTCGAGGGGGCAACCTCCTTTTACCCCACTTAAATGTTCAAGTACAAGATGA
>ML776849.1:2473199-2581575 GCA_009831015.1 Picea engelmannii | reverse complement strand
TGAGGGTTCTCCAACTTCACATGGCCATAACTCTCTAACCGTGAGGAGTTATGTGACGTTCCACATACCACCGGAAATGGAATGACATGTACTATCCATATAGAATATTATTATTTAAATAATTTCTTCTTTGCAACCACTTTGACTACTTTGACCTTTTGGGGCTTCTAGATGACTCACGAGAGTTCTCCAACTTCACATGGCCATAACTTTCTAACCATGATGATTTATGTGGCGTTCCACATACCAACGGAAATGGCATGACATGTACTATCCATATAGAATAGTATTACATTCAAATTTATTAAAAATCATACCATTATACATTAAACAAACCTGTGACCATTACCCAAATCTTTGTGCTACTAGAATTCGCTACCAAAATTTCTTCAAGGGTTGACATCAATGAAAACCGACCCAAATAATCAACAATATACCCCTTTGGCATTTATGGAAACACTCTGATGAAATAATGAATTCATATCACGCATGATCCCCCTGTGACCATCACTCCCCATGGAACCATGCCTATGTGCTCTTTCTCCAAGCATTTACCTTTGCATCTGATAAATCTCTCCTCCTTTGTCATCAATGGAAAAGGTATCTTTCCATTCGGGGCTGCTCCCCTTGACTGAACTCTTCCTGAAACTGATCTCCCAACCTAAAGTTTCCTATTTATGGTGATTCCTCATGTAAATCTAAGACATATAAGATAAGCATTCAAAATCATTCATTTTGGAGTAGAAATTACTCTGAGTCTCTGGTGAAGA
This sequence comes from Picea engelmannii, assembly GCA_009831015.1. Classification (NCBI taxonomy): domain Eukaryota; kingdom Viridiplantae; phylum Streptophyta; class Pinopsida; order Pinales; family Pinaceae; genus Picea; species Picea engelmannii. The sequence continues at coordinate 2,580,805 of ML776849.1, read as the reverse complement.
TACTCAAAGGCTTCCCTTGGAAGTGGTTTTGTAAAGATGTCTACCACTTGTTCTTTTGTGCCCACATATTCAACTCTAATGTTCTTCTCTGCAGCATGTTCTCGTAGAAAGGGATACTTTATTGGAATGTGCTTCATCTTGGAGTGCATCACCGGGTTCTTTGAGATACTGATGGTTCTTGTATCATCATAATATATTGGAATGGGCTCATCATACTTAGTATGTATATCTATCAAAAAAAAATTCATCCATAGAACCTGAGTAAAACATAATTCTACTGCAATATACTCTACTTCGGTTATATATAAAGATATCGATGATTGTTTATTTCTTAGCCAAGATACTAAACACTCACCCAAGTAGAATGTTTTTCCACTAGTGCTTCATCGGTCATCAATGCAACATGCCCAATCTTCATATGTGTAGGAAATAAGTCATAGATCCTTTCCTTTTGGATACCATAATCCAAACTCTTATGTTCCTTTGAGATATCTGAAAATCCTCTTCATTGCTAATACATGTGATTCCTTTGGTGTTGCTTGAAATCGTGCCACCTATCCAACTGCCTGCATTACATCTGGTCTGGATGTTGTCACATATATTATTAAGCTACCAATCATTGACCTGTATTGCCTCTATTCTGTAGACTTTGAATCATCATCTTTTCTCAACTTGCAAATGGTTTGCATAGGAGTGTTAACGGGTTTGCAATCTTTCATTCCAAACCTCTTTAGCATTTCTCTGATATACTTAGTTTGAGAAATAAAAATTCCTTGGTTTCTTTGATGTATTTAAAGACCCGGAAACAAGGATATTTCTCCAAGTAATGACATTTCAAATTCATTTTGCATATCCTTTGCAAATTTTTGGCTTAACCTATCAAAAATAATATCATCAACATAAACTTCAATTAATAAAACACTATCTTGATTTACCTTGATGTAGAGGTTGTTGTATGCACTTCCTTTTATGAACCCTGGCTCTTGTAGATATTTATACAGTCTAGAGTACCACACTCTAGGAGCCTTTTTTAGACCATACAAGGCCTTCCTCAATTTGCACACATAATCTGTGTTCTCTTACAACTTAAATCCTTCTGGTTGTTCAATGTAGACTTCTTATTCAAGTTCCACATTCAAAAAGGTTGATTTCACATCCATCTGATACACTTTGATATTCTTGGAGCATGCATAAGCTAAGAGCAATCAGATTGCTTCCATTCTAGCAACTCGGGAAAATGTCTCTTCAAAGTCGATTCCTTCAACCTGTGTGTATCCTTTACATACCAATCTAGCTTTGTTCCTTGTAACATGTCCATCTTTATTCAATTTATTTCTTAAAACCCACTCCGTGCCAAGCACATTCTTATTCTTTGGTCTTGGAACCAATTACCAAGTGTCATTCTTCTCTATTTGATCCAATTCTTCATCCATGGACTTATTCCACAATTTATCCTTGTTTTCTTCTTCAAAACTGTTTGGTTCAAATGTAGATAAGAGTGCTAGGTGTATTTGTCATGTTGATCATATTCTTCTTCTAGTCTCAACTCATGCATCCTTGTTTCCGATAATCTGATCTAAAGGGTGATTCTTTTGTACGCATTTGCTAGGTGTCTTTGGAGGCACTTGTTGAACTTGCTATTCTATTTATATCTTCATTTTCTTCATCTTCTTCGTAAATGTGTTCCATTGATTCATTTTCTTCTTCATTTAATTCTCGTCCACTTGTTTCATCAATTGTTACATTGATGCTTTCCACAACTTTGTTCAACCTTAGATTGTAACACTTGTATTATTTCCTTGTAATTGAGTAACCAACAAGTACTCCTTTGTCCACACGATATTCAAACTTTCCCATCCTTCCATCTTGTCTTTTGATGTAGAATTTGCTTCCAAATACTCTGGAGTTATTCACATTTGTTGTCTTCCTTTCCATAGCTCGTAGGTATTGTTGTCATTGTTTTTTCTGAGCATTACTCTATTTTGAATGTGAATTATTGTATGCATTGTATGTGTCCAAAAAATATATGCCAATTTGGAATCCATTAGAATTGTTCGAGCCATTTCATGTGTAACTATAATCCATTATGATAATGTTCCTTTGTCTCTGAACCACTCTCTAAACCAATCTATGAATCCATGCTCTCGTCCATTGTTATATATCAGTCTAGACTTGCTAAGTCTTCTTATGAATTCATCTCTATCCATACTGTCCAAGACTCTACTACACAAATGTTCATAATGATGACCCATTTATCATTATACTATCATGGAGTCTTCACTACTACAACTATCAAATTGTACTTTTTCTAACTGACTACTCTGGATCTATCTACTCAAACTCTACAAGCTACTCAAAGGATGGTTCTTTGGTCTGTCATAACTATCACATACACTCCTCCCGTCTAATATTCATGTTACCTGGGAGTCTCTAAGCCAGATGGCTCAAAAAAACTCATGCTCTGATGTGTATTCATCATCATATTCATTGGTATATTCATCATCTCTCTGAGCTCTGACTTCTTTATTTTTTTTTTGTGGATTCATCTTTCACTACAATTCATGAAAGTACAATCTCTTGAAATTTTTCCTTATTTACATGTCCTTCTTTTCTTTCAGTTATTTTCCAAACCTTTCTGTATCTGACATCTTTCTTTTTCTTCGTAGAGTTTTTTTCATCTCGTTTTATTGCCAATCTTGCGATCTCTGGGACCTAGTCTTTGTTCACCTGTTCTTCGTGTTTTCTTATCCAAACTTTCTTATATCTGATATTGATGTTCTCTTTCATTGAAGTATAGATCATGCTTCTACAATCACTAGCTATGTTTCCATAGTTATGACATTTGTAACATTCAATGTTATGTGGGACCACATAGGCATTTCTTGCTTGAACGTTTTTATAATCCTTACAATCTGCAACCTTATGTCCAAAATTAGTACAATAAAAACAATGACCATAAAAGAAATTTGCATACCTGGGAGTGAATGATCTTATTTGTGGTGTAGTCCTTCTGAATTTCTACCTTGACTGATCATGATCATGATTGAATCTTCTTTGTGACTTGACAATTTTACTTATCAATGTGTCAACTTCTTCTTCAATCTTCTCATCCTCTTCTTCTTTCTTCATTATCTAAGACTTGATGACTTCTTCTGTTCTTTTCACTTCTTCAAGGTGGATTTTTAATGTGATTATTTATTTTTCAATTCCTTTCTCTTCTTGACCAAATTATGACTCAATATAGTATAGATCATTAGTTCTTTCCTTAAAATGATCTGTCAATATATTTTCTCTCATTTCTGCTTCTTCCTTCTGTGCTGCTATGTTGGCTTCACTACTTTTTATATTTAAGATTTTCTTCGATCTTTCTGGCTTCTTCTAGATGAGTTTTTAATTTATTGATGACCTGTTGGGCTTATTCAAAAATGTGAGCACTTTCCCTTTGTTTCATCAATTCTTTCTTCTGTGACTTTTTTTCTTCTCTTTCTTTTCTTAGTTCATCTAAAGCACTGATTAATTCTTCTTCATAATTGCCTCATTTTTCAATTAGTTTTTATGTCTAATTTTCTTCATGGCATTCTATTTCAATATGTCTGTGTTTTTCACAATTAAATCAAAACAACATACCTTTGTTTATTATGTACTCTTAATCTTCTGAATATGTTTGACATGGTGAACATATTTCTTCTTGATTTGTACCTGCATATTCTTTGGAATTTTCTGAATATGTGATGGGTGAAGAATATATATCATGTAAATTATCTCAAAGTTCTTTGGCTGATGAACATTTACCAACCTTTTCTCTTATCAGATTAGGTAATCCTTCCCAGATGAAATCCATTGCTCTTTTGTTATTCTTCTTCAATTCCTTCTTGGTTGCAGTCTTTTCCCTTTTTGAACTATCATACCCTGTAACGACTGATAGTCAAATATAATACCCGTGTGCCTATAAAAATACTTTCATCCTTCCACTCCATATGTCATACTTTAAACCATTTTGATCAGTAAACAGTGGTACTCCATTCTCAGAATAATCCATGATCTCCTTCCAATGGTTAAATTGTTTTTTGAAGGAACCTACTTTGATACCAATTGTTGGATTACTGAGAGGGGGTGTGAATCAGTAATAGATAAATGTAATCATTTTTAACCACAAAATACAAGTTTTATATCAATGTAGCTTAGCATCCAATAGTTGCAGAGTAAATAAACAATGAACAAATGAGCAATCATACACATACACAGTACACCTATGTTTTTACGTGGAAGCCCAAAGTGGGAGAAAACCACAATTTTTTTTTTCTTATATGTCTTTAAGAATTACATTCATTGGAAGCACCAACTTCCTTTGTTTTCCAGTTGCAACTGGAAGGAGGCTCCAACCCCCTAGTTTCTCAGGCTACAACCTCAGGGAAGCTCCAAATCCCCAATTCTATGGATACAACCAGAAGGAGGCTACAAACCCCTATGTTCTCCAGATACAACTGGAAGGTGGCTAAAACCAGTGACCACCTTCCCTTGCCCTGTCTAACTACCCTGAAATATAAGTAGAATGATGGAACCATTGTCACACTATCATTATGAGATATATTATTGTAAACTTGTAACAAACGACCCGCACAAAACAACCTGTGACAATCTGTACCAATAACCTGTGCCAACATGTACCATACATCAACCTGTACCTCAACCTATACCATAAACAAATGCATCAACCATGCACTAAACCTGTACAAATAACCTGTCCAAACAACTTATCACAACAATATGTCTCATCAATATTATCAACCAAATCAAATCTACTCACCAAGATCAATAACAAAGACAACTCTCAACCATATGCATAATATCACCAAGATGTGCATCAACCAAGAACAACAAAACAACTCATAATCATCACCAAGATCAATATCTGATTCTAATAATATACCAAGGAAAGTATGCTACATCATCCATACACCATGTGTCAACAATAATACTAACAAGTGCCTTCAACCATGTACCAAGTATGTACCAATCATGCATCAACTACTCATCAAGATGTACCAACATCATCAACTATACACCTCATGTATGTGTCAACTCATCAACTACTTGTCTCAACCATGTACCCAACATGTACCTCAACCAAAATCCCTCATCAATTTCATCATCCAAATCTGATTTGTAAATTTGTAATAGACCTAGTGTATATGATCACATACTTGCAAACCTTCATTAAATTTAACAACAAGAGACTAGCATTTTCATCAATCTTTACTTTAGTCTCACATGACTAATTTTGGATTAGTCAACAACCCTCACTTGCAATAATAATAACTATGTACTTGCAATGAATAAAGATATGAAAATGGTACAGAATGTTATTCAGTGTCTTTTATGCAATTCCTCCATATTTCACTACCTGGAACCTCTCAGAAAAGGAGTTATAGAAAAAATGGCATACCTTGTTGAATTATGGATTATTCTAGAGATCAAACTTGTAGAGCGTTCCCTGCATGGAATATTTGTTGTATGGATCTGCAAATGGTACAAAGAATACTACATACCGTACTCTAACCAATACATTTGGTCTACTAAATTTGGATCTGTTATGAAGAAGTTATGACGTTTTTACCCAAAACACATGTTTTAGACTAGTTTTGGGACTAACCACAAACACTATTTTCCACAAAGTGTAACTCGAAAAATACAATGACCCACAAGATGGAATTTTTATCACGGCTACTTGGATATGTTTCCTCAATGGCCTCCAGATTTTGCAGTTTGAATCATTACAAGAAAAAAAAAATTATTTCGAAAATGGTGAGATGACCTGTAAATAACATACCTTATAAAGCATCATCAAAAGAATTTATCCTCCCTTGAATTTTGGCCTTCTTTACTTCACCTTCACTCTGAAATTCGCCTTAGATATCCTTTGGTTAGCTCATTCACTTATAGATATTCAATATGCTCAAGTGTAATTAAAATGAGAGACCCTTGTCTCTTATTTATACTTTTATGTAGCTTCCTCAAAGGGTTCCTTCTAACCATCTTAAACCACTTTCCTTATTTTAGGGCTAACCCACTTCTAACCACTTGTCCACTTAGTAATTTCTCCATTAGCTTTATTATTTAAATAATTTATTTTGTATCCATTTTGACTTATATTACACTCATCACTTCACTTTATTATTTAAATAATTTCTTCTTTGCAACCACTTTGACTACTTTGACCTTTTGGGGCTTCTAGATGACTCATGAGGGTTCTCCAATTTCACATGGCCATAACTCTCTAATCGTGAGGAGTTATGTGACATTCCACATACCACCGGAAATGACATGACATGTACTAGTCTTATATAAATAATTTATTCTTTGCAACCACTTTTACTACTTTGACCTTTTGGTGCTTCTAGATGACTCATGAGGGTTCTCCAACTTCACATGGCCATAACTCTCTAACCGTGAGGATTTATGTGACGTTCCACATACCACCAGAAATGGAATGACATGTACTATCCATATAGAATAGTCTTACCTTAAAATATATTAAAACTCATACCATTATACATTAAACAATCTTGGGTCCATTACCCAAACCTTTGTGCTACCTGAATTCACTACCGGACTTTCTTCAAGGGTACATCAATGAAAACCAACCCAAATAATCAACAAGAACTATCACAATGTCATATAGCTAGAGTAACAACAAATCATTGCCCTTAAACACAAGCTGGGAGGGAGCTGCGTTGCTTGAGCCAGAACCTTCGTTGGTGCTTATGGAGGTGAATGAGGGATTTGTTTAAAGTTCCCCATCAAGCACCAAATAATGAAGAGAAGTGAGGTTCCCTTAAGAGAGAGAACCATTCTCTATTGTTCTTGTTAATATGGGGTAACAATATCAAGTCGAACATCGTGTCTACTCAAATTTGGAAGAGTTGTCGGGTGAAGAGGATATGTGAGAAGGGAAGTGGACATGTTCGGTAGAGGCATTGATGAGTTGGGTGTACCATTGCTTGAATGCTCTAGAAATGGAAGCTTGTTACTCATCCTCTTTAGAATGTTAGAGCGGTAAGAATCGAGAGGTGAGAAAGAAGGGGGTAGTTTCCATATCAATTTCAAAGTTGGGGGGCAGCTTCCAGAGAATCATGGCTAGCAATAAGAGTACCCAACTGTAACGAAACTCCTTCCCCTGAACTTGAGTGTTGATAAAGTTTGGGAAAAATTATTTAAATAGGTAAGGGCCCAATCCATCAGATGTTCATCAAAGTAATGCCCGACCGCTAGAATGACCTTGGTTGGACATTCCTCCTTCTGACATTTGTGAATAATCTTGCATGCAAGGAGATGGGTTGCAAACCGAACTGTCGAATTATTTATGATAGGGATGATAACCTTATGTTTTCCTCTGCATTTGTTGCATTTATAGTACACTTAGTCCAAAAACACATCCTTTGCTTTAAGACTATTTGTTGCATTTTCACCAGAAGTAGGAAAACCAGAGACTATGTTGATATTGGTTAGGTCGATGGGATACGACTAGTCCAACCAAAGTTATCACCCTTATATTCAGATGAGGAGGAATCAAATACATGAATGCATGGACTTAGCCTGACCAAAGTGTATACATTTAAGAAGGGATAGAATCCCATATTGCTTTAAGGGTTGTGCCCATTCTTGTATGATTGTTCTTTCCATGCCATCCTCCCATTGGATGACCTATGTTTATCGGTTGAGCTGAAGTTCAAGAAACTGGTGGGGGTCACAGACATTATAAGAAACACACTTAAGGAAAGGGACTTTGATGAATGGAAGGTCTTCACTAAGCACTCTACAGGGAAGTACAGGATCTGGAAGCAACATTTCTTTCGTAGCCTTAGACTTTGGATAGGATTTCGATTTGTTGGATAAAGACATTACATAACTAGTGTTAAGGAGGTTGGAATCTATTGGAGGACTGGAATGTAGGTGGATACATTGGGGCAGGATTATGGGAAGCACAAAGAAATGGGGAAGGAGTGGAATCTTAGTGGAATATAAAGAAAATTGGATGGATTCATATTGACACTTGGAAGTTCACACATGTGGATTCATTATCCCCTTGTTTGGTTGAGGAAACTAATACTCTATCTTTGTTCGGCCATTGGAATCGGCATGTTGGAAGTTGTTTTTTCATATGTGCATTAATTCCAAGTTAGATGTTGATTCCTGACAGTAACTTCCAGTTTTATTTTGAATTGTAGAAATCATCCCTTTTGCAATTTTATTAATGAATCATCATTCCTGTGATTAACTATGGTCAACATATGAGTATTACCCATCACCTCAACCATTGATATCGTCAATCGGTGGATACCTCAAGATCTTCAAAATGAATAAAAATGTAGGCATAAAATCCCATGTGGGAGTGTACTCACCGGCGGTGCGGTGCATGGTTCTATGCACCCGTGTGGGAATTGATTAATGGATTTACAGGAACAGGGAAACCCCTAGTGGGTAACCATGAACCCATATCTAGGTGTAGTTGATTAGTTTCTATGTGGGAGATAGAATATTAGGTGTAGTTGGATTTGGTAGGATCCATCAGGTAACCATTTCTTCGATAGATTTTTTGGAGTCATTTGTATCCTCAATGGGGTTGGGGAATAGGCATGTAGGGAAGAACTCATCATAGGATGCAGAGTGTCTCCTATGTTTTCCAACATAAAATTGGGGGAGTGATGAAATAGGGTGTTTCTTGGGAAGCTGGTGGTAGTTATTCATATAGTGACCACATGCATTGTGCCTCTGCCTCATTATCCAACACCTTTCACAGGGGCATGTGTAGTATTGAATTCCGACATATGGTTGAAAGTGTTCACACATGGATGCTTTGACATTTTTCCCATTAACGACATGACTTTTGTTTTGTATCCCACCAATGTGGTAGAATTCCTAGAAGCATTGTGTCCATGGCACAATCCCTCTGATGCTAAGGAATGTGCTCAATCCAAGAAACCAATGTATCCACCAGCTCCAACCCGTCATACTGATAGGAGTCAAAATCGTCCACGCGCTCCTATGTCAATATATGTGCACACCTCATTTTTGACACCTCATAAAGCTTATTGTTCGACCTATTCATGGCATCTTCAAAATCCATGTCATAATACTTGACACTTCTCCAACTTAATTCACCATCTATGGTAGGGTTGATTTATTCCTCCCTACGCCTCATGATTTTGTAAATATTTTTAATGATTGACCTATGCACATCCTTGTACATAGGGTCATTTTATCGGTCAACCTCATATGGATCTAGTGGAGATACCATGCATAGGGTGTAAGTTTCAAATGACATCTACCTTTTATATAAAGTTAACACCACATTATTGTCAAAGGCCCAATCGATCCCCAGTAATGTAGGATATGGATCAGACTCATCCATGATATCGATGACTTCGAAGTTGGCCTTTGTTTTCACTCCTTCTATATTCACTTCTACTTTCTCCAGCCAGCCTATGGGACATATATTGTACTGATTTACAAATCAGAGTTGGATGGGTGACCAGGCCAACTTAGGCCTACCCATCACTTCCCAAGATTTCTTGGGAAAATTTTTCACATCGGATCCCAGATCCAACATGACTCCCTCCATGTCATACCCACCAAGCTCTATTGTCATTTTAAATTCTTGCCCAATGCACTTTTTCTTGCTAACTTGGAATACATCCCTTTATGACAGTGGAGAAGATACAATGGTCTCCTCTCCTTGTTCTTTCATGCAAGAAAAGAACTTATGGGTCAGATTACTTGTCACTTCTGGATATTTAAGCAATCACAAATAGTAATACAGGAAGGTGTTGACTTGATCTTCAACTTCGGCCATATGACCTAAGTCACACAAGGATTTTGTGTGCACTATGTTGCAACTTTTCTTGGTGTTGTTCTTCATAGGATTTTTGCTCAGCATGTTGCAGCATAATATACATGTGTGCTTCTTCTATTTATCATTGAGTCACACACTATATTTCATCATGCACGTGAGCCTCCTCCAAATATCTTTGTGTCACGCATGCAAGCTTCATCCAATGACCTCTATGTCACTCGATGCACCTCTCCATGGATCTGTGATTCTTATAGAAACCTTTGTATCACCCTTTGTACTTACTCCCAGATCTATGCCTCTTTAAGAGACCTTTGATTCACGCATTGAAGCTCCTTGCACGCTCTTTATTCTTCAATTTCTCTCTATGCATCGTGTAGAAACTACTTCTGCTAAGTAGCACCAAACTTTGGAGCAGGTTTGGGTTCCTTTCTGATCATTTTGTTTGTTTTTTTACCCGAGCCTTCATCATGCTCAAGGTCTTCCCCATTATTCACCCCGCCATGGGTTACTACCCAAACATCCACTTCCTTTTTATTATTTTTGTTTTTATGTGGCTCAACATGCATCATGTTACAGTTGTTGTTATTTTCCTCCCACTTCTTCAATAATTCAGGGAAATCATTAGTTACATGTTCGAGACTACACCAATATGCATAGAGTATGCACAGTTTGGCGAAAACTCATGAGACATGACCAATCTCACCACAATTAAAATAGATGGGGGGTATACCTCCTCCTCCACCATATCTGTGGTCACGACTGTGCCCATATACACCTTGGATTCCTCCTTGGTATCTACCTCTATTTATTCAACCAGGCTCACCGCCATTTTTCTCCTCCTAAACCCAGAATGCATTGCATGTGTTATCTTGCATTAACTAGAGGGAGAAACATCTATTTACGTCATGAATGATGGATTTACAAAACTAACAGAATGGGGTGTGAGTTTTTGTCTAGTATATTTCTAATGTGGAACACCGAGGTGGAAAATGGCCCCACTGCCTGCATATTTCACACCATTCTAACTATCCAAATGGAAATGGACTTGGTGTGCCTATTGCCACATCATTTGGAAGGACATGGCACTTTTCTTGGCAATGCCCCTTAGACTAGTATGTAGTACACCATACATTCTCGTGCATGACTTTAGTCTTGTCTATGTATTTTAGTTGTATCATTAGGTTGGCTAGTTGTGAATGAACCTGTGCCAACTCAGTCGATGTCTCTACACCTCTAGGTTTAGCTTCCAAGTGCATCATGATCTCGACTACCTCTACCTGATTCGTCACCTTTTTTTGGGTGAGAGGTACTCATATATGGGGGAGTAACCCTATAATGAACCATTATATGTTTTTCGCATCCTGGATTTGGAACATCAACCTATCCAATGAGATTTTAAATCATTGGTCATATTCCCAGATGAATTCTCCTTCCTTTTACTTGATCTCCTTGATTTCAGTAATGCATTTCGATTCTAACTTAGCTACTAAAACTCCCTAAGTAGATCCTTTTTAATCTCAGACAAGGACCTTTCCTCTCCCATTTGCATAGTATCCTTGTATTTCATGAACCATTTCAAGGTTCTATCCATGAACATGGTCTCCAATTACGCAATCTTAATCACATTGTTTGTAACTCTCTTTATAGACCAGATTTCTTCATAGGTGAACCAGTGTTGCTATGTATCATCCTTACCCATTCAATAGAACACAGGAAACCTCATTGTACTATATCGATTCACCATATTTGAACTTGAGCTAGTTATGCTTCTTTGATTGTTATTGGTTGGACCTTTCCACACCACTATCGCTTGGGATAAAGTATTCATGAATTCACCTTATTCCTCACTTGTCTCGTTACTTATTTATTCTTTTTATATTTATTCATATCCAATCTCCTCACTATATGATGTGTTTTCATCTTGATTAAAAATGCACAAGGGAGGTGGTAAAAATGGGGGCTAATACCATCTTCTTTTGAAACTTCTTGTGACATGAACCAAATATATATCTACGTGTAGCCATGCAAGGCCATCCACTATTGTCAACTCGTCTCCCCCACCACTAAGGGAGCCTCCATTTTCCCGTTATTCTATCGCACCAACATTTTGTTCCCTACCTTCATGACCTGACAATGCACCACAAATGTGTGCTCCTTCCTCTGGGCCAATCCATGCACTCCCACTGCATGCTTCATCTCCTAATTTTATCTACACACTACCACCTTGCATAGAATTACTCTCTCCAATTAGCATGCCACTCATTTTCACACCATCCTCTCTCTTTATCAATGCACCACTTCTATTCACTTCATCTTCTTCTAAGTTTGTGGCACTCCGCACTATCGCATAATCAACTTTCACACTACCACTTGGTTTGGTTTCCTTTCTATTCATCTTGGACCTGAAAACCCGTCCCATGCCCTTAGCTAATTATTGTCCACCTTTCCCTTTCACTTTTCTTTTTGTCTCAACTCTTCCGATTCTATTCCATACTTCACTTCATCTAAAAACATTCATGGATCCTCCTCCATGGATCCATATTTTGTCTCTTTTTCCCCCACCTTTTCCAAATATCCCCCCCCCCCCAATGCTAGGGGGTTTACTCACCCATTCTGTCAGGATCCATGTGCATCATTCTTCTTTCCATGAAAAACATATTGATCCATAGTGTAATCTCTTCTAGCATCCTCTTCCTTGGACCTTCTTCAAACTTTCTTTCATCCTCGCTGAAAGAATCACTATATTCTATAAAAAAATGTCGATGATGTGTCCTTCCTTCACTCGAGAGAACTACAAATCGATAGCCCGAGTCCACTTAGTTTCGAAAAATTGCAATTCTTCAATCTTGAATTGATCCCATACTATTGGCTCCAATGGAAATGCATCTGAATTGATAGCATATTTTCTCCTTATACATTCATGCAATAGATAAGGGAATTTCGCAAAGAAGATCTCATGCATATTCAAGTAAAGATACCATCATTTTCATTCCTTTGTGTTCACCCTCAATCATTGAGTTTCTCATAGGGAGAAATCGTCTTCTTTCGCTTCTATATAGTCTTGAATTTCATCCTTATAAGGATTCCAACTCATTTTTTTTCCTTCATCAATCTCAACAATACTTCAGGTCAGGACAATGGGACCATTTGTTGGTCATTTTCGGTCCACCCTTGCACACATACCATCCTTCTCAACGCTAGGGATTTTTAGACCCAGGGTTCGTCCAAATTTGTCCAACAAAATCCCCAAAGCACTAGCATATCAATCCTTAGTCGAGGTCGATGAAGGTCTCACTCGAGATGCAAAGAGGATCAAAAGCACCATAAGTTCTTGTGACAAGGATGGAGGTATAAACATATGAAAAAACACAACACTTGGCATCCATGTAACTCATGTTTGATTAACTTTAGGACTAAGAATTAAAACAATACACAAACATATTCAACTCATACATAATAGACATAAAATGGATTAGAAATGTTGTATCTTTATTACTGGAATCATTCCATCACATAATAGATGTACATTGCACAACGTAGATACATATGGCAGCCAAAGAACTCCATATCCTTACTCTATAATACCTTGGATAAGTGCACACAAAACTAGTGAATAAATGCACACAACTTTGTTTGTGCGCGTGCACAAAACCAAACCCAAAACTTTGTGTGCCAACATTTATCAAGTAAGAGGTAGTGAGTTCAAGTCTCTTTTTTTTTTACTTGTTTTTGAAAACGTTCATGCATCCATTGTAAATTGTATTTCACTTAAATTATAAAAGTGAATCACTATAAGTAGCTTTAATATTTTATTTTAAGTTATTTATTTTGCATGCAACTTTCATTTATAAATTAAGTTCATTGTAAAAGTGATCCCCTCTTATTCTATAAAAGTGGGTCACTTCATAAGCAACTTATTTGTAAAAGTGAGTTTATTAGAAGGAGGGGTATCACCACATGAACCAACTTTTACTTGCCATGAGGCTCTTTGGTTACCATTTACGTATTTTATCAAAAGGGCATAACTTTCACATCTGAAGTTTGTTTTCAGTGCCATTTTTTTTTACTAGTACCAACTACTTCTCATGAAAATATCATATTGGGGATGTATTAAGAAGTAAAGGATTGTACTGGATTACCTTGGGAAAATAACAAGAACCCATTGATGATGACAAGTATGCCAAATGGGTTAATAGGAATTGTTGAGTGCAATCTATGTCGTATAAATTCTCAATGATTTAATGTCAACCAAGAGCTCGTAAGCTTAGAGGCACAACACAATATGTGCGAGGATTTGAAGTTGTCTATTCTAAACTACTAAAGCAAAGAACATAAAAATAACATGAATATACAAATGAAAATTTTTACCTACTATATACAACACATAGGTGTACTGGCATCAGTGCATGGGGGGCCTTCCATCCTTCAATAAGTATGCCATAATCTTAACACAAGATAGAGATCAAAATGGAAGCATGTCTTGTATTCAAAAGAATATGATTACATCTTCATTCCAATATAAAATCTCCTCTCTACTTAACCTCAAGAATCAACCTATCAATTCAAAACAAGAGCATTTCCAGACTTCACACGCATCTCTATATCTCCATCTATATCCTTTTGAAAGGAGAAGGCTCTCCTATTTATATAAGAACATAAGAAGCTACCCCATTAATGGAGATCCACTATTCTCTCCCTAGATCCATAAAAATCTCATATAGTTACAACCAAATGGCAAATGATGAGACACATATCCTCTTTGACCTTTATCCAAATATCCTTCCATATCTTGAAGGGAATTCGAATTTGAGTATTGGAGGCCACATAAGAGTGTCTTGGAAGCTTCCAAATCACCTACACATGTCACCAAACCCATTCTAATTGTTAGGTATAAGTATAAGTATATTATTTTCTAAAGTTTAACCACAAATCCACTTAAAAATGTTAAGAATTAATAAACTTTGGAAAAACATAGTTATAACCCAATTATGAGATAAATGTAATGATGTGGAGGTGGAATGAAGGTGACATGAAGGTAATATGGAAGTAATGTGAAGGTATTGGTGAATAATGGAGTGAGAATAGGGACTATTTTGAGGCCCAATAGGAATGATGAAGCACATGGAATAATTCACATTTCCATCTCTCCTAATTTAAGGTTTCATCATCAAGGAATGGAGGTCCTAGACAAAGCTTGGGAAAATATTGAAGTTGTGTTTCGTAAACACAATATTATTCGATCTCACTAGTTGGAAATTCAGTTAATGACTTTAAGTCCAAGTTATGTTCCTTGCATTGAATATTACTTATCTAAGTTCAAAACATTTATAATTTTTTGTATAGAATTCCAACTAGATCCAAAGGAAGATCGATGCATATATGTTATTCTCTCTAAACTTGGTAGTGCATATTTTGTTTTTGTATCTACCTTTTATGCCACTAGAGAATCTCAAGGGAGTGATTATAAATAACCTTCTCTTGATTCCTTTTGTGATGATCTAATTCAATAATGAGATAATCTTGTGCAACTTGGATTGATCGGCAGTATAGGTACATCCAACAAATCCTTCATATCCTAGCAGAAATATAAATACAATAATCCTAGGAAGCAATTTCCTTGCCACAAAAACAATCAAAAAAAGGGTCCCCAACCCTCGCTGCCATCTTTTGATCCTAATGGTGACAAAGGAGAAAAATCTAAAAATAAGAAGACTAAAAAACATTGTAAATTTTGTGGGAAAGATGGTCATGTGGAGTCCAAATGTTTTAACAAGATGGAATCTTTGGAAGCAACGATGAAGAAGCACAACATATGTATTGATTCTTTTTATTTTCACTCTTCTTCTCATGGACATGCACTTTTTTCTTCTGGTTTCTCCTTCAATGAAACTTCTACTTCTCTTGCTGAGTGGTTTATTGTTTCTAGAGCGTCTTATCATATGGATAAGGATAAAGACATATTTTTTGTTGTTAATGAATGTAACACCAAGAAAATATATGTTGGTGATTATAGATCTCTTAGTGTTGTAGGGTATGGAATAGTTCGGGTAGATAATGGTCATTTCAATGATGTATTATGTGTTACAAGTCTTTCATGAAAAATTCTATCAGTGTATACAATCACTCATTCAGGTGAAGGTAAAATCATAGATATTTCACCTCACCAAGTTGTAATGAAAGATCTAAAAGATCGTAAGCATGTACTTGCAACTGGAATTGTTGATGATATTACCAGGTTGTACAAGTTTGAAAACTTTGGGTCATCATCTTTTCCATCATTTTTTGTTGTTCATACTGATGGCTTGAGAAAACATTGGCATGATAGGTTTGGTCATATAAACTATCGCTCATTGCAGCAACTATGTAATCAATACATGGCGACTAGTCTTCCTCTTGTTTCTTGTAGAGATGGAATTTTTGTTGGTTTTGTTCTCAGTAAATACCATCGGGAAAGTTTTGACAAATGTGCCTCTTTGCACACCTCAACCCCTTTGTATCTTGTTCACAGTGACTTGTGTGGTCTACTTTCTTCTTCTCTTTTGGGTGCAAGTATTTCTTAACTTTCATTGATGAATTTTCTAGACTTACTTGGGTTTAATTCTTAAAACTTAAGAGAAAATTGTTTGACAAGTTTTTGTCCTACAAATACCTTGTAGAAAAATAAAATAGGACATCAACTTTAAAGGTTAAGAACAGATAATGGAGGAGAATGTGTGAACAATAATTTTACAAGTTACTACACTGTACAAGGCATCCAAATGCAACACATTGTTCCATATACACCACAGTAAAATGGTGTTGATGAGAGAAAGAATCACACATTAAAGGAAATGGATAATTGTATGATTCAATATAAGGAATTAAGTCTTAATTATTGGGTGGAAGCCATTAACTATGCAAATTACATAGTAAATCTCACTCCCACAAAGGATATAAAAAATATAACAATGAAAGAAGCATGGAATAAAATTAAGCAGAATGCAAGCCCCTTCTGTGTATTTGGAAATGTAGCATGGGCTCGCATTCCTAAAGAGAAAAGGAAATATTTACAGAATAAAAGTGAGAAGTGTACTTTTGTTGGATATTTTGAAGATTTCAAAGGTTACAAACTTCTTCAAACTCATTCTAATGAAATTCTTATTAGAATAGATGTTAAATTTGATGAAAATCTATTGGCATGCGAGCCTAATTTGACATGTTTCCTTCTTTAGTTTGCTATCCATCTACAGATTTTGTGTTACCTGTTGGCGTGGAATTGATCAGACCAGGGTCCTACTCAGGTTACCAACAAAAGGTACCAAGTAGCATGGATGATTTTAGGGGCTAAATTTCGCTCATGGGCTAATTTTCCATGGTTTTTCCAAAAACAAGATTCGCTATTTTAAAAATGATTCGCCCAAATTCTATAGGATAAAATTATTTTACCTTACAAATCGCCAAAATTTTATAAAAAATATATAAAATCCTTAGAAATTTGAATATTTTTACAAAAATATCGCCAAACATTTATAGTTGGCATATGAAGGATTAGTAAGATTCACCAAGGTTTCTACATTTTAAAATAAATTTCCATCCTTAAAATCATCCCTGCCAAGTAGTATGGAGCGTTGTCATTTTCATCTCCTTCGAAGAGAAGAAGTCTCAACCGAAGCCCAACCAAGATAGAAGGATAGGGAAGGGCAAGGATAATACTTAGGTGGGTTCCCAAAACCTTCAATATTCACCATGATCTTGCGCAAGATAGTCTAACTAGAGAACAAATATGAACTAATCCATCCTAGAAGTAAAGATACTCAAGTTGCAAAAGAAGTTATACACAGAGATATCATATGGATCTCATCAAGAATAAAGAAGTATTGTAAAGATACAATGCATAAGCATAAACATAGAATGACACATTATATTTCAAAATTTTGGGTCCTTTTATATATATTAGCATCGCAACCTCTCAAAAAAAATCTCTGAGAAACAAGTTGGTACTCTGTTACAAAACTTCTGGCTCGGGACTCATGTCACAGAGCTCTATCTACACTTTTTCCCAAAATAGAATACAAGAACACATTTACAAAATATTTTCTCAACCAAACCCCAACTAACAACTAATCAACAACATCATCCAACCGATTATAGAAGTAACCCTTTTACAATAATGTTCATCTTATATATAGGTGGGATATTCTAGCTTTGGGCTTGCATGATTTCTTGTTCTATTGTAACTGCTTTTTCCTTACTAGCATTACGTTGTCCCTTTCCACAAACTATTTATGTTTCCTTACTTGCCCCATTGTACAACTTATTTTGTATTTGGCGCAACTCTTGTTTATCCAAAACTGGGACTTTAGTCCTTCTTGCGTAGCTTCAAATCCAAAAACGAAGGGCCCAACAGGCTTTGACCAAAAGCCTTTACTCACCCTCGAGTCAAGTACTTGGCTCTTTCTCAACTTCGAGGAGTAATTGTTTCTTTACCTTGTCCTCATTCTTCTCTTTTATTTCCTCTTTTGCTTGCACTTTCTCTTTCTCTGCCTCTTCAAATGAAGGGCCCAACTCTAGGACCAACTCTAAGGCCCGCTTCCTAACTTCTTGGAAACTCCCAATTTTATCATGCCACTTCCTGGAAAGGAGTGAGGCTTCAATGACAAATTTTTGAGTTGCATTTGTGATACATCCTTTGGGATTGGATGCGACCATAGAGTTCCATTCATAGTCTATTGTAGCATCTACCTAATGCATTTTCATATACATTTTCTGAACGACAGGTCGAATTCGTGCATCTCCTTCCTGGCTATGGATTGCACTTCAAATAGAGCATTCATCTCATTTCCTGCTTGCTGGATTTGATAAAATTTCTCTTATTTCTTGAGTGGATCCATAGTGACCGCAACTTCCTCATTCAACAACTGTATTCTCGTGTGCATGTCCTCTAAATTCTAGTTGTGCCTAGAGATAATTCCCATCCAGTCCCTAACTTTTTGGAATATCTTTGTGCACTCATATGTGCACTTTTGTAGTGTTGCTCAAGCATTGTTTCCTTCCAGCACTATTTTCTCCATTTTCTCCTGCAAGTTTCGAGGTTGTTGCTCTGCTTCTTGCTGACTCTACCACAACTGCACTTCTAGCTTCTCTGCGCAAATAGCCAACTATTACCATGCTACCTGGAGTAAGTTGATTTGATTCTCAAGCTCTCCTACAACACTAGATTCTGGCAGTTGGGGTGTGACCTTCTTGATTTCCGGCCATGCTTCAGCAAGCCTCTCCTTGACTCTTTCCAGTTTCTGCTTCACCTAGATCTTGGTGAATTCTTCCTATGTTTTGCACGCTTGAGCAAGGATTTTTTCCTCCCTTGTGAAATCTACAGTCCTTTCGGCCTATTGGAGCCTTTGATCCAGTTGATCAGTTGAGGCCCTAATCATTCTGACTAGCTACGTTGATGGCAACTGTGGAAGGTTAGCAAAATAAGGGGTGGCATCCCTGGGTGCTTGGACCTGCATTGGAATTCCACTGGTCGTTGAATTCTCTTAGGGATTCTCTACCTCCTCCTCTCCTATAGACAGTCTTGGTGAAAGCCTATAACTCAACTTCGTTAACAAGAACGTTAAAACATTTGTTCTGGACATGAAGAGTTGCAACAACTTTGCACACTATTGAGGGTTTTGGAGGATGAGCTCCATCTGTTCCTGCATTGACGTTGAAATTTTTCCTCAAGTCATCTTAGATTCCTTCTGAACCTCTGGTATCTCCACCTCTTTATGGACCTCAACTTCCGGTGTTGCGCTTCCAATGGCACCCTTAACCTTGGTTGTTGAGGAAGTATGTTGAGGAATTAGGACTTGTGGAATATGTCTTTCTTGCATCTCTGTTGAATACAGAGTGTCCTTAATCATCACAAAGGGTATGATATGTTGGTCTTGGGCTTTCGGGTGTGGGCCAATTAGTTGTAGCCTTTGCTCGGGTACTTCTAGGTTTGGACCAGAGAGTTATGGTCTCTACTTGAGTACTTCTAGGTGATCGAGTTGCATGGGTTTTGGATCACGTGTTAGGGATGGAATGTTGATTTCTGGAGGTGGCGACTAGGGTTGTGGTGGGTATGGAGGTTTCTCAGTGGTCATGGTGGCGGATGGAGTGGTGTGAGGCTCTAGGCTATCCTAGATATCTATGATATGGGTTGCTCGAGCCATTGAGCGAGTGCGGGGGATGGTGGATGAAATGGGTTGGGGCTTCAAAACCTTGCTCGGTGAGATCCATGTCATGGGTTTCTTGGTCATAGGCTCTATGATGAATGTGGTGCTAAGGATTTTGTTGACATACTTACCTGTCAACATAGATTTCTCTGGAAGTTGCAAAAACATCATCATTGTTCTCTTCTTGTGCTCTAGTGGTTGCCTCTATTCCTCCTCATCAAACTCTGTCTGTGTCGGGGCTTCTTTATTTTGTACCTCTGGGCCTGAGCTCATTCCTACCCATGCTTCCTAACCTATCTTCTTCAGTAGCTCCGCAGGCAGAAAGTAATGCATCCCCGACTTGTGCGGGTTGTGTTTGACTCTAGGCCACGACATAACCTCCTTATCGAAGGCCTCCTCATCCAAATAGAATGGAAGAATGCTCGATGGAAGTCCTCCACATTGGAATATATTTTCCACACAAATGTATGGTGGTGGTTCATGCTGAATGTTATGTTCTGCATGTTGCAGTTGAGAAGTTCTCGTTGAATGTGAAACCTCTTTGTTGCATCGATCAACCTGTTGTAACACTTGGATAATGTCATTTTGTTGAAGGTGGTGTTCTCCAAGCCCGACCTTGAATTCCAAGGCTCAAACATTTTTTCCAAGCGCCCCTTATCTACTGGCACCAATGGTCTTCTGGTGGGTGGTGTCCACTTGAACATTGTGAATGCAGGAAACAATTAGTCATAGGTGAAAGTACCCCCTTTCTCCTGTGCTTCCTCACAGGCCACAAGGAGTTCCTCCAGTAAGTAGTTGCACCAATTGAAGACAACACCATTGGCGCAAAAGTATTCCACTGATAGAGAATTCAATCTACATTCTCCCTTGTATTAGGACCTCATGACCTTGCTATAAATTATGTAGCAACTGGTCATGACCATCTCCGGTAGTATGGGGTCAATCTTGGCTATGCATCCCCCCCCCTATGTGTATGAAACCTATCATATAGGCTGGGCTCCCCCTTCTTCTTGCCATGCTTACTGGGACCCTGGAAACCTTTGGACAGATCCTCATCCTCGACGGACAATCTAGTAAGTTGGTGAATTTCCTTTGTGTGAATCAGATATCTCCTATCCAACCACAAACTTATGTCATGTACCCTACTGATGAGAAATTCAGTACACCTCAAAACTTCCCTAGTGGTGCCGAAAAATGGTAATTCCCTGAGTTGAACAGATTGATACACTCAGGATTTGGCACAAACTGCATGCCTGAGGGAACAACACCTAGTCTATTAGGTCAAGGTCAAGGAGCTTAACTTTCTCAACCTTCCCCTTGATATCACCCATGATCTCAACCCGGGGGTCACAGGGATCATCTGGTATTACATCCTTTCAAATGATGTTTCTGCTTCCTTTAGCCCTCAACATGGTGAGTCTGAACTATCAGTGAATTCAGGAGGTGACATAGGGATTGGGGATCATGACTAAGGGTCAAGGGATTACACAACCTTGCTCATGCTTTAGAATTTGCAAATCTCTAATTTCTCTCTAGGAAACAATGAGTCATATACCGAACTCACATAACCTTATACCCGAGCTTAGCTGGAAAGTTAAGTAATAACTTTTATTCATCTTTAACCCTATATAATAAACTTGGATCTGAGTTGTTTGAAGAGACTGGTTAATAGGGTAAACCTCTTAGGTGATATTATAATTTACTGGGTAAGTTGGTCAGGGATGTGGTCGATTTCAAACCTTACCGTTTAATGAATGATAATCCTGGCATGAATATTGATGGCATCTTCGCGTATTGAGACTTTATGGTTTAACATAATTCAGACATGTTACTCTAGCATTAATAAAGGTTTTGACTAGACTGGGTTCATGTGGCACATGGACTTAGATTGCGTACGGTTTCACTCTCCCTCCAACCACAAAGGGGTCCCCATCATATTAATGATTTTAATTAATGGGTTCTTGACGCTTATGATCCTATGTTGATGAGTAAGAAGTTATACATCAAAATAACACTTAAACAGAAAAAAAGAAAAATGAACTATGTCTCGCGGTGCAACAATGCACTCTTCGACTTTATTAACTAAATTCACAGAAATTGCAGAAAAATTCAAATCTAACTACTATACATGCTCCTTTGGACTGGAGCAAGAATCCTTCGGCTCCATTTTGAGACATTTAGGGTTTCAGGTTAGCGTCATTCACCCATTCTAGCCGCAGCATAGCATCCAATTGCGCAAGTCTGACTGCCCCAGAAGATCGGATCTCTGCAACTATAAATGGTCCCAACCAATGCATGCACAACTTGCCTGGATATTGCTGGTATCGACTGTCATAATTTAGGACCTTATCCCCTTGTGCAAATGATTCGGATCTAATATTTCTATCATGCCAAGATTTCTACCTTGCTTTCTCAATTGACTGATGGAAGAATGCTAAAAACCTATTCTCTTCAAGTTCTTGTAATTCCATGACCATCTGCGCAACTGATTCATTCTCTGACATGTCTGTAATTTGTGCAATATATGAACTCAGTGTAATGAATTTTGCAGGTAACACGGCCTCTTTCCAATAGACTAGTTGAAATGTGGTGTACTTGTGTAGTTTGTTTGTGGTTGTCCTGTAATCTCATAACACTGTTGGGACTCTGTCATCCCAATCCCCCCTATTTGTGCAACAAACCTTCATTAATCCTCTCTCCAGAATCTTGTTAAATGCTTCCACTGTTCCATCAGATTGTGGATGATAGGGGATACTCCTATGATATTGGATCAAGAACTCTGTTGTAATATTTGTTATCGTACTATTGATAAAATGACCCTCCTGATCACTGGTCAAACTCCCAGGACATCCAAACTGAGTGAAAATATTTTCAAAAATGAACCTAGTAGAAGTATCAGTCAAACAATCCTGAACAGTTGATGCCTCATCCCAACGTGTAAGGTAATCAGTTGTGGTAATAATATACCTAGCCTTTGAATGCTTAGTTGTGGGGTTGATTGGCCCAATAAATTAAACCACCCAATTCTCGAATGCTTGTAGAGCTCAAAATGGATGAAGATGCAATTCATCTCATCATGATGGCTTACCCACTCTATGACAAACATCGCAATATATATCATATGCCTTTGCATCCTTGAAGAGTGTGGCCCACCATAGTCCATCTTGGAGGACTTTCTACACAGTGGCCTTTCCTCCAACATGACCTCTTGCAACTCCACTATGGCACTCCTAGAATATGTCTTGTCTTTCATGATCTAAGACACATCTCATGAGGATACTATCTAGTCCCAACCTATACAATTGTGTCGTAATCAATTGATAGTTCACTTCTCTAACCACCATGTGACGTTTTTGAGTTGCAGAGTATGTTTCTGGGCAGGCCCCTATACTTAACAAGACTGTTATGTCTTCCAGGTAGTCTGGTATGGCCTCAACTCAGAACAGGTCTGCATCTGGGAGCTAATCATCGACTGCTCTGCCACTTTCCCCTGAATCTAATCTAGACAGGTGATCATGCCTACGTTACATTTTCCAAGATTAATGATCACTTCAAATGAAAATTCTTGAAACAGTAACAACCATTCCTTCCAGAATAGGTTTTTTAACTAGATATTTTAATGCAGAATGATCAGTAAAGAACTTTAAATGAGAACCTAACAAATAATTTATGAACTTTTGCAAAGCATAAATCATAGCCAAAACTTCCATTTCTGTGGTTGTATAGTTGCACTCAGCTTGCAACAACTTCCTGCTAGAAAAGTAGATAGGTTGATCCATGGCTCTATCTCTTGGTTGTTCTAAGATGGATCCCAAAGCCATACCTGATGTGTCTACGTGCACATGAAATTTGTTTTTCCAGTTCGCAAATTTCATAATAGGTGTTGTGCTGAGATTTTCCTTCAAGATATTGAACACTTTATCACACTATGTGGTCCACTGGAACACTTCTGAATTTTTTAGTAGATTTTCCAGAGGTGCAGTGATGTTTGCATATCTTATGATAAATCTATGATAGTACCTTATGTGCCCTAGCATGGACCGTAATTGCTTATCACTCATAGGTGGAAGCATGTTCACAATAACCGCAACATTGGTTGGGTCTACCAGTACTCCTTCTCGACATACTATGTGGCCCAACAAATTTCTATGTGGCACACAGAAGATACACTTTCTAAGGTTCAACGATATCTACAATTATCTACATCTATCAAACATCATATGTAGTAGTGCTACATGTTCCTTGAGTAGGTTGTATATCATCCAATCGTCCATATAAACTTCTATAAAATTGTGAATAAATTCTCAGAAAGTTGTTATTACAATCCATGAAAAAACTACAGGGGCATTCTGTAGGCCGAATGGCATCACATTGTATGCAAATGACCCCCACTTTGTTATGAATGTGGTATTTATTTTGTCTTCTTATGAAATCCTTACTTGGTGATACCTCGAAAATCCATCTATAAATGAGTAAGATTATTTCCCCACAACCTATTCTAGCACCTCGTCAGTAAAAGGTGTTGGGAAAGGGTCATGCACACATGCATAGTTAAGTCTTTTGTAGTCCACACAAACCCTAATGTCCTATGTTCCTTTCTTTCTCTGGATGACTATTGGGATAACCCATTCTACTTCTTCCACTGCAAAAATAAGTCCAACTTCAAGCATCTTTTATATTTCCCTCTTAGCCTTCTCTTTTATGTTGGGGTTAAGGTGATATGGTCTATGCCTTATAGGATTTGATCCTAGTTTTAGTTAAATTTTCATCTCTCCCATAGCTCCTTTAATCCCTTTTAGCTCTAAAAATGCCTTTGGGAACAAATCCTCATACTCTCGCAACAGAATATGTATTTATAGTTTGTTCATCCTAGTAGTCTCCTACCATAGCTATATTAGGTTTCTCTATAGTTCCTATATTGACTTTGTGCAACTTCAATGGATAATTATAAGAACCGTCAGTCTAGTTGGGTATGATGTTATGGATTTCACTGCTTCATTTTGTTTCCTTAATGGCTAAGTTTCTCAATTATTTAAATCATTTGGGCTTTATAATTCGTTCTCAATCTTATAGCATTCTATAGGTCTCTTGTCCAAGTTTAGGTGAAGGTTAGACTGAATTTCTTGGATATTCTTTGCCCATACCACTAGGTTTGATTTTTGGTTACCAGTATCTATAAAAAGGAATTATGTAATTCTTTGCAGGACTACTTGAAGCTCAGGGTACTTACTTGTAAATGAGAAGTCCTTGGAAAATTGATCTACCAACATTTTCCAATCGTTGGTATGTCTTTTGGTTTCTTTATGTATGTACCAAGATTTCGGAATTGGACCTATTGAATGGGGAAATACTTGAAACCAGAAGTGAGATGGTATTTTTGCAACTTGCCATTGTTTCACACATTGTTCAATATGTGCTTTAGGATGAGACTGTCCATTGAATAGTTGCGCAACTTAGACATCCATATGCATCTCTAATTCCAGTTGATCCTTATCTTGAAATCTATACTAGATAGCTTGCTTCAAATCTTCCCAGTTCCCAACTAAGTCTTTATGATTAGTTCACCATCTGACAATGGTGTCATGGAGGGATAAATGAAACACTGACATCCTTTGATCTTTCGCTATATTTTCTTCCATGATGACCATAAAACTGTCAAGTTCTAAGTTACCATCATATATCGGGTGTTCTCTGACCTTTGTTCCAACCCATCTAGTTTCTCTGACAGTTGTGTATCTTCTTAAAAATATTTCATATGAACCTTGTTGCCAACTCTCAAATGTCAGTTCTGAATATCCATCCATTGATTGTATGCTCCTCCAAATTACTTATCCGTCAGCATTAGGATATATGTAATATTCTCTCATTCCTGCTATTACAGTGTACAATTGATCCAAGTCTTCTCCCTCCATATTTTTATTCATTAGCTCCGTGTATCGAGGGCCTACATACGAATCCAAGGGTTGAACTACTTTCATTCCATCTGCCTCAAACATCATAGTGTGTTTCTTTAGGTCAATCATCGCATAGTTGTCAAAATCCCAATCAATACCAAGTAGTGCAGGATAAGGGTCCTTATCCCCCATGATTTCTATCCCCTCAAAATAATCTACAGTCTTTACACCCACAACATCTATTTCCACATTCTCCCGTCTTCCTATTGGGAAAATGCAATATTGATTGGCCATTCTTAGATGGATTGGGGAATATGTCAACTGGGGTTTTCCTAAGGTTTCCCAAGAATTTTTAGGTAGTATGTTAACATCAGATCTTAGATCTAACATAACACCCTTAATATCAAACTCATCTAGTTGGGATACTAATCTAAACTCTTTTACAATTCGTACTTTCCTTATTTGTACTCTCTAAGTATTCTTCTTAGGAAGATTAGTCCTTATTCTTGTTTCTGGAGATTCTTCATTCCTTAGAATTAGGTGCAGTGCAATGCACAAATTTTTTGTCAATTGGTCATACCCAAGAATATCAGAAAATAATTGAAACTACAGGTCAACTACATTTTTTGACTTCTCAGGTTGTCTCATCGAGACTACAGGGTTTCTAGGTGCAGGGGTTGAAGCAAGGACTTGTGCAATATTAGGGTAAACAATAGGCTGAAGAGGTTTATTTGGCATCTCAGGGCCAGGGATGCTCTAAAATACTTATATGGCATTTTTAAAGAATAACTTCTGCTTCAGAGGATCACATTTGTCCTCCTTAGGCACTACTTTCTGGATCTGAGGTAAATTATTATCATCTGCGCTTGTATTTTCTCCTCCTCGAGTAATGATATTAAGGTTGGGAAGTAGTCCCCTAATAACACTCTTTATATCTGAACTGATGAGGTTAGTTCCTCATTGACGTACCAGATCTTCCCATTTTTCAATTAGTTATGGGAAGTCCTCAGTTGCATGCCCATTGGTTTTGTAGTGAGAGCACCATGGATGCCTTGGATGAGGACAATATATAGCCATGTGTCCTTTCTCATCATAGTTGTAGCATCTACTTGCTCCTCTTCCCCCTGTTCTTCCTCCTCTGAATTCTCCTCCATATCCACCTCCTCAACCTCTTCTTAGTCCCTAAGTGGTTTCATTCACCCTGAATGATGTTCAATCCAGCTTGTCTACAAGTGCATTCAACGCTCTACACGGATTGGTAGCATGTATGGTAGATGCACAAAATTCATAGTGCACAGTGTTCAATACTGTTGAATTTTTCTGAATAATGGGGCACTGTCTTGGCCCATGCCCATGGATTTGGAAAATCTCGCAATACTCAACTGATGGTGTTGCTTGATTACCTGTAAATCATGAAAAGAGGTTGGGGTATGGAATGGTAAATTCACAGATACTTGTGCAACTCCTCCCGTGGGTCTTGGTGAGGGTCCCATCAGATTCCGAGGAGGTAGAATTCCCCTCATTCATGGACATTCATTCACCAGATGACCTTCTATGTAAAATCTGATACACCAGACTTGTGGTCGTCCTGGTCCAGGTATCATCAATTCTTGAATCTTCTCTGTAACCGCTGATATGTGCCCTTGTAGTTGTGCCAAATTTTCATCTGTTTGGGGTCTGGTCACTCTCAGGCTTCCCAGATAGCCTACCATGGCTTCAATGTTCATTGATTGTTTCAAGGCATATATCAAATAGGTTATTCGTTGTTTCATTAACGAAATCCATGTCAGAGGTAGAAATCCCTGGATATACCATTCTCTTTGGTGTTCCTCATGAATTGGATGCGCTAACCTCCCTATAGAATATTCAAACTTCTGGTTGTATTCCTGGGCTGATTCACCTTACCTTTGTTGAATTTCACATAAATCAGACAAAGCTTGCTGTTTTGATTGAGGTAGCTTAAAATTCTCTATGAAATTTCTCTGTACTTGGTCAAGTTTGAATGCTTGACCTTGCACTCCTATTACTCCTGGCTCAATGGCCTTCATGTGACATTTGAGAGCATGACCTCTCAAATTAGTTTGGAACTCAACCAATTTATTCGCATCTGGAGTCCCTCTGGACCTCCATTTTGCTTCACACAAGAACCAATGTTGCTCAACATATTCATCTCCTTTACCCCAGAATTATAGGTATCAAGCAATAGAACCTCCTGCATTACCATCCATTGTTGATCTTATTGCTCCTACCAAAATAAAACCTAACTATCCTAGTTTCCACATACCAGAGGATCCCAATATCCTCCCAGTACTCGCACTTCTTGGTTGTGACTAACTAACTGGTTGTACTGGAACCGAAATAGCATAAGAAGGTAGTATATAATTTACCACTTGTATGGGTGATTCGGGGTTGGTGCCACTGTCTTCAGCGCATGTCTCTTTGATTTGGGGGGTCTCATTCTCATCCTCGGGAGTGGTTTCTTCATGACACATACCCCCTTCCCTCGAGTTGAGATCCGCACAGGATCGTTTGAGTTTCTCCATGAGTCGAAGCGACTCCTTTAGTTCCCTGTTGAACCCTCAAATGAATCTGATCCATAGGTCCTTCACGAAAACTCCACCTGCACCATGTGCACCAAGTGTGAGTCTTTTCCTACACACGACCACAACCCGGCCTTAGCGCAAGTGCTTTTCGCAACTCGTAACTTGCAAGTTTGTGAGTCAAAGACCCTTGAATCCTCTTTTCCAAACCTCCGATACCCAAGATGTCGATACGAGTATGGTTTCTCCTTGCTAGCGACTCGCACACATAACCATCAGCTAGGGCTAAGTTCCTAGCATGCCTCACAACTCGCAACTTCGCAAGTTGGGGTGTCAACTCCTCATGCTCCTCCTTTGCAAATCCCCAAGACACGATAAGTCAACGATAGTTGACTCCTTCCCAGGCAACATGTGTCCACCACCTGTCACCCGCTTCCATCTTCCTCTGGGCATTGTTACTACGCCACCTGTCAACCACGTGGTCCCAACCAACTGGATGTGCCACGTGTTTGCATGAGCCCTTGGCGCTTGACACTTTGCGACTTATACAGTAAAAAAAAAACTCTCTCAAACCCCAAACCCCTGATTACACGATACCATGTAGAGGTTCTGATCCAACGATTCTCCCATGGCTTGGATCCAATGGTCTAGATCTCCTTCCCTGCTCTTCGCAGCTCAAAAATTCACACAAAACAAGAATTTTGGTCTGGCCTCCAAATTTACGAACACCAAGTTCGCGATATTATCCAACAGCTTATACAAAGCATGATCAATGGCCAATGGCTCACGTTGATCCTGGATTCTAAGGTGATGGGTTTCATCGACCTCTAATCACCTTGCAACTTTTCCAAATCCAATGACTCTCGCAACTTCGCACTTCCTTCACGAAGGCTTCTCACCATCCATACGGCTCCACTGGATCCTACGGTCCTCGTGACTTTGCGAGCTCTCCACGGAAAATTCTAACCGCTCGATTCACACTTCAATGGCTTCTGCCCAAAGGACTGAATTTTCTCCCTTATGAACTTAACTTCTATGTGATGGCTTCAATCCCCATATCCCTTTGAAGTGGTTTGATTTCTTCCTTCCTTTGAAGTGTACAAAGGTGTTATCCCTCCTAATCTTTCACTTACAAACTCAGCCTTCCAAAAGGTTCTTGCTCGCACTCCTTGCGGCAAACTTTCAAGTAACTTCTGGTTATTTGAGTCTTAGACACTGTGCACTCTTTGCAACAATGGTCCTTCTACCTTCACCTTAGTTGATAAATGCTAAGGCCTCAACCAGCCTGCGCACACCTTGCACGGCTATGTGCTTCTCCTACACTTCTATTGGTTATGAGAACAATGGTATCTCTCCTGAGATTTCTGAGATAAAACTCAGACTCTTGTCAACGCACACCTTGCGGACGTTTCACTGCACTCATTGCAGGAATTCTTTGGATGAGAAACAATTGAAACTCATCCTTCTCCTCTCTTAGACTTCATACATCCAACATGAAATCACACATTCAACCCCGCATTGAAACAAATGCATAAACAGAGAAATAAATCAACTGTGAGCATACCATTCAGAAAATGTATACACTAAGCATCATAACACCATGAATATTGAGTCAAAGCTTCATGTATTAACTCAAGTGCTCATGTACATGGGTTCTTCTCTATAGCTCTCTGTTATAGCTCTCAATGATGATAATGTTACCAAGATTACAATGATACAAGGATGAGGGTGTCTATATCCATTTTCCCTCCTACTCTCTAAACTGTCTAATCTATGAATTCAAATCTACCTACTTTCATTAAACAAACTAAATTTCTATTGCATCTGGAAGATGAGAGAAAATCGCTCAAGATCTGTTTACAACATGCAAGTACGCTTCCTTTAACTACTACATTAATATCTACCCATTAATTTTTCAAAAACATTTCAAAATGTGCAAAATGTGTGTTACCAGCTATATTCTGCCTTTATGCTTGCTTGGCTGGCTGCTTACGATGCTCCTGCATCATACTCCCTCGCTTGAAAATTTTCATGAACTCCTGTTCATGAGATCTTGCACGGTTTGTCCATACTTATGAATTTTTTCTTCATCTTCCCAACTAGCATATTCAACTGGATATCCCTTCCATTTGACCAAGTATTCAAAATACTCTTTTCTCATGGTCTTTTTGCTAATCCTTTTGTCAATTATGCTTTCCATCTGTGGCTTTTCAACTACATGCATTTGTTTTGTCCATTGGAACTCTTCTTGATCACCCTCTGCTCCTGCTTCTTCAGCTCTGTAAGGGTATAAATCCACAACATTGAATATCGGTGAGATTCCGACCCCAACAGGTAATTCAATATCATATGTGTTTGCCCCAAATTTCCTTATGGCCTTGCACGGTCCAATCCTTTTCATCTTCAGCTTATTATACGTTCCCCTTGAGAACCTCTCCTTCCTTAGATGTGCAAGAATCAGATCACCAAATTTAAATTGAAGTTCTCGCCTATGTTGATCTGCTCTCTGCTTGTATTCTTGACTTGAACTCTGCTATCGCTCCTTGACTCGGCTGTGAAGCTCCTTAATTCCTTCTACAAAGTCCTCTGCACTAGAACTTTTAAATTCAACTTGTTCTGCATCTTTCAATTTAGAAACTCCCCTTGGTTTCATTCCATATACAATTTGTAATGGACTCTGCCCTGTGCTTCTATTAGGTGAATCATTGTAAGCAAATTCTGCCTGTGGCAGAATGTGATCCCATTAACTATGGTGTTCAGTCACTAAGCTCCTCAACAAATCTCCCATGCTCTTGTTCATGACTTATGTCTTCCCATCTGTTTGAGGATGATATGTTGAGCTAAAAGACAAACTTGTGCCCAACTTCTTCCATAAGGTCCTCCAGAAATTTCCTATGAACTTGGTATCTCGATCAGAAATGATACTCCTTGGTAAGCTGTGAAGTCTGACAACTTCCTTGAAATTTTTTTTCACAATATGAGTTGCATCACTCATTTTCTGGCATGGTATGAAATGTGCCATTTTTTAAAATCTATTGACTACCACAAATATTGAATCATATAATCTCTTTGTTCTTGGCAGTCCCAATATAAAATCCATGTTCACTGCATCCCACGGCCTTTTTGGTATGGGTAATGGTTGATATAACCCTGCATTCTGCCTTTTCCCTTTTGTGTGCTGACAAATACTGCATTTGTCTACAAATTTCTTAACATGTGTCCTCATCCTTGGACAAAAATATGAGCCATTCAACTTTGAGAACATCTTATCATGACCGAAGTGTCCGACCAATCTTCCAATGTGTTTTTCTTTCAGCAAATTCTCCCTCATGGAGCATTTTAGAATACATAGTTGATTTCCCCTGAACAATAATCCATCTTGGATCATGTATTTAGTCCATTGGCTTCTATTCCTGAGAACTAGATTCTTAGATGTCTCATATGCCTCCTTAAAATATAGGTCATCCCTATACATTTATTTGAGGTTATCAAAACCTAAAGTCTTGACT
This sequence comes from Picea engelmannii, assembly GCA_009831015.1. NCBI lineage: Eukaryota > Viridiplantae > Streptophyta > Pinopsida > Pinales > Pinaceae > Picea > Picea engelmannii. Next base: position 2,548,831 of record ML776849.1, on the reverse strand, counting down.
CTGAATTCCTGCATAAGAAAACATTTCCTGCTCAAAGCATCAACAACTTTGTTAGCAGTTCCAAAAATATGCTTAATCAAAAATGTAAAATTCTGCATGTATTCAACCCATTTAGCATGCTTTTGGTTCAACTTCTCCTGTCGAGTTACGAATCGCAAAGCGTGATTATCGTTGTACAAAAAAAACTCCTTGGGAACCAAATAGTGTCTCCATTTCTTCAGTGCTTGTATGACTGCATAGAATTCTTTGTCATATGTTGAGTACTTAATCTTCGCTTCATTCAGTTTTTCACTGAAGTATGTGATCGACTTTTCATCTTGGCTCAAGACCACTCCAATTGCAAATCGACTTGTGTCACACCTGACCTGGAATGTCTTGCTAAAAATTGAAAAAATGAGAATTGGTTGCTTGGTGATCTTCTTCTTCAGCAGATTGAATCGCTTCTCTGCTTCCTCCGTCCAATGAAAAGATTTATCTTTTCTTTACTGTATCCATCATTGGTGTGCTAATTCCACTGAAGTTTTGGATAAATTTCCTATAGAAGCTAGCCAAACCATGGAATCTTCAAACTTCAAACACGCTCTTCGGTGATGGCCAATTTTTAATTGCATTTACCTTTTCTGGATCCATCTTCAACTCATTTGTAGAGATAAAAAAACCCAAATAAATGAGTTATGTCCTCATAAATGACTATTTCTTCACATTGATCAGCAATTTCTCTTGCTGTAATCTCCTCATCACTACAGCTAAATGCTTTAAGTGCTCTGCTTCTGTCCTGCTGAAAATTAATATATCATCAAGATATACAATGACGAATTTCCCAATGAAATCCTTCAGGACTTTGTTCATCAATCTCATGAAAGTACTAGGCACATTTTTTAAGCCAAATGGCATGACAAGACATTCATACAGCCCCTCATTTTTCTTGAATGTTGTCTTCCATTCATCACCTTCTCTCATTCAAATTTGATGATACCCGCTTTTCAAATCAATCTTTGAAAAAAATCTTGCTCCACTCAAGCAATTCATCAAGTCATCCATCCTTGGCAACGGAAACCTATATCTGATGGTAATATTATTGATTTCCCTTGAGTCTATACACATTCTCTAGCCTCCATCCTTATTTGGGTTGAGCACCATCGGAACAACGCATGGACTCAAGCTCTCCCAAATCAATCCCTTGTCCATTAAGTCCTGGACCTGTCTTTTAACTTCTTCATTTTCCTATGGTGTCAACCTATACACTGCTTTATTCGGTAAACTAGCTCCAGGTATAATATCAATATGATGACTTATACTCCTGATAGGTGGCAACGAACAAGGTAGTTTTTCCACTACTATATCAACAAATTCTTCCAGCAACTCCTGGATTTCTTCTGGTAGATCATCTATTCTCGTACTGGTCAAAACAATTTTGGGCTTCCTGACCATAATAAATTGTGTGTCTTCCTTCTTCTTAATCTCATCAATAAATTCCTAACCACTCATGAGAAGTACAATGTTTCTCATCTCTATTTTCACTTCTTTATCCTTAATTGGCAACAACATGTGAGTCCTACCATTTTTCTTCAGGGTGTACATGTTCTTTCTTCCATCATGAACTACGTTTCTGACATATTGTCATGGTCTACCCAGCAATAGATGACAAACATCCATGGGAATGACATCACATAATATTTCATCTTTATATCCTCCTATTTTAAATTCAACTAAACATTGTTTAGTGACATTTACCTGATGTCCTTTTTGTAGCCACGAAACTCTATATGGGCTTGGAAGTACAACAGTCTCGAGCTCCAGCTTTTCTACCATCTCTATAGATATGAGATTGTATGTGCTACTGCTATCCACTATGACTTTGCATACTCTGTCTTTAGTTTTGCAAACAATCTGAAACAGACTGTTTCTTTGGGCTGGGTTCTCTGCCTCCTTCTCTGGCTTCAAGAGAACTTTCCTCATCATTAAGGATCTTTCTCCCTCAGCGTATTCTACCTCAACATTCCATCCTTGAGCTTTGGCAATGTGAGTTTCACCACCATCTTTCTTCCTATCTGGACACTCATAGGATTTATGTCCCATCTTTCCACAGACAAAGCATTTTACTTCACCGCCTCTGCCTCTTCCTCTTCCTCTTCCTCTAGCTCGAGGAAAATTATTTCTATCAGCATACTACCCTCTCTGTGAGCTTCCTCCTCTCTCATGTTGAGTTTGAGGTTTCTTCCCCTCTTCTTTATATTTCTGAGTGTTGTCTTGGGCAAATTTTTTTCTCTGTTTTGACTTCTGTCTTGGCCTCTTTGACCTTGCTTCTAGCTCAGCTTCTCTTCAGCTTTCAGAGCCATCTGATAATCATCTTCCATAGTCTGAATGGTCATCATGCTCATCTCATCTTGAATGTCATATCGCAGACCATTCATGTACCTGTCAACTTTTTCATCATAATTTTCCTGATGACCTACTCTAATGTTTATCCTGTAGAATTCTTCAATGTATTCCTTCACTGACATTAGCTTCTGTCTAAAATTCTACATCCTACGAAACAGAGTGATTTAATAATCCCTGGGTATAAATTTGGATTTCATCTTTGCAACCATTCTATCCCATATTTTGATTTTCTGCTTGCCCTTGCAACGTCTGTCAGCCTACAGTTCATCCCACCATAGTGTTGCATGCCCTTTAAGTCTAGTGACGACATGTTTGACTTTCTTCTCTTCCTCGACATCCTCATAGTTGAATTATTTGTCTAGATATCTAATCTAGTCTAGAATTTCTTCAACATCTAAGTTTCCTTCGTATACTGGCATGTCCATTTTTTCTCTAGCACCTATCCTTGCAACAACCCTGAATAGGCATTCATCTGCAGCATCTTCGACTGCAACTTCTTCTCCTTCATTTTCAGCTTCATTTTCACTTTCATCTTCACTGATATCCCTAGCATCAACTGTGTGCCTCTATGATGTCTCCATGGAATCAAGCCCGGCACGTAACTCACACATTTCTCTTTCTCTTGATGGATCAAGCATTGGCATTGGCCTGTCTCTTCTTCTAGGTGGCATGACTATAAAATGTTCCCCTTTTCTCTGCTACAGAAAGCAAAGAAATTGTTCCGCAGCTCTGATACCACTCTGATGGTATCAGACTACTCCTTTTCCTCTAGCTCACTCTGCCTTAAATGTACAGATAAAATCAAGCTCTGATACCACACTGACGCAAACCCCCTACCCTAGGGCCGAGATCCGCATAGGATTGTTCGAGTTTCTCCATGAGTCAAAACGACTCCTTCAGTTCCCTACTAAACCCTTAAATGAATCTGATCCATGGGTCCTTCATGAAAAATCCACATGCACCACGTGCACTAGGTGTGATTCTTTGCCTCCACACGACCACAAGCCGGCCTTAGTGCAAGAACTTTTCACAACTCGCAACTCACGATTTCGTGAGTCGAAGACCCTCGACTCCTCTTTTCCAAACCTCCGATACCCGAGATACCGATACGGGTATGGTTTCTCCTTGTTAGTGCCTCGCACACATAACCATCATCTAGGGCTAAGTTGTTAGCACACCTCGTAACTCACAACTTCGCGAGTTTGGGTGTCGAGTCCTCGTGTTCCTCCTTCGTGAATCCCTGAGATGTGATAAGTCAATGATAGTTGACTCCTTCCCAGGCGACGTGTGTCCACCACTTGTCACCCGTTTCCATCTTCCTCTGGGCGTTGTTACTACGCCACCTGTCAACCACGCAGTCCCCACCAACCGGATGTGCCACATGTTCCCATGAGCCCTTGACGCTCAGCACTTCGTGACTTCTGCAATAAAAAAGAAACTCTCTCAAACCCCAAACCCCCAAGTTCGCGATACCAAGTGGAGGTTCTGATCCAACGGTTCTCCCGCGGCTTGGATCCAATGGTCTGTATCTCCTTCCCTGCTCCTCGCAGCTCGGAACTTCGCGCAAAACATGAATTTTGGTTTGGCCTCCAAATTTATGAACCCCGAGTTCACGATATGATCTAATGGCTTATACAAAGCATGATCAATGGCTCACGTTGATCCTGGATCCTAAGGTGATGGGTTTCACCGACCGCTAATCACCTTGCAACTCTACAAAATCCAATGACTCTCGCAACTTTTCACTTCCTTCACGAAGGCTTCTCACTGTCCATACAACTCCACTAGATCCTATGGTCCTCGCGACTTCACGATCTCTCCACGGATAATTTTGACTGCTCAATTCACGCTTCAATGGATTCTGCCCAAATGACTGAATGTTCTCCCTTCTAAACTTAACTTCTATGCAACAGCTTCAATCCTCGTCTCCCTTTAAAGTGGTTCAATTTATACCTTCCTTTGAAGTGTACAAAGGTGTTATCCCTCCTGAGATTTCACTTACAAACTCATCCTTCCAAAAGGTTCCTGCTCCCACTCCTTGCGACAAACTTTCAAGTAACTTCTGGTTAATTGAGTCTTCAACCCTGTGCACTCTTTGCAATAGTGGTCCTTCTACCTTCACCTTAGTTGATAAATTCTAAGGCCTCAACCAGCCTGCGCACACCTTGCATGGATCTATTCTTCTCCTGCACTTCTACTGGTTATGAGAACAACGGTATCTCTCCTAAGCTTTATGAGATAAAACTCAAACTCTTGTCAACACACACCTTGTGGACGTTTCACTGCACTCCTTGCAGGAACTCTTAGGATGAGAAACAATTGAAACTCATTCTTCTCCTCTCTCAGACCTCATACATCCGACATGAAATCACACATTCAACCACGCATTGAAACAAATGCTTAAACAGAGAAATAAATCAACTGTGAGCATACCGTTCAACAAATGTAAACAGTAAGCATCATAACATCATGAATATTGAATCAAAGATTCATGTATTAACTCAAGTGCTCCTATACATGGGTTCTTCTCTACAGCTCTCTGCTACAGCTCTCAATGATGATAATGTTACCAAGATTACAATGATACAAGGGTGAGGGTGTCTATATCTGTTTTCCCTCCTACTCTCTAAACTGTCTAATCTATGAATTCAAATCTACCTACTTTCATTAAACGGACTTAATGTCTATTGCATCTAGCAGATGAGAACAAATCGCTCAAGATCTGTTTACAACATGCAAGTACGCTTCCTTTAACTACTACATTAATATCTACCCATTAATTTTTCAAAAACATTTCAAAATGTGCAAAATGTGTGTTGTGTTCTTCCAGTTGTCTTCCACCTTTATGTTTGCTTGGTTAGCTTCTTACGATGCTCTTACATCACTTCATCCAGATTCCTGATATTTTCTAGCATCAGGGATGAATCTTCTCTCTCTTATTCAAGATCCATTTTGGATTCTTCTTCTCATGCTTCTTCACCTTCTTCTTTTTAACCACCCTCTTGGGGACTTCTTTCTCTTTGTGCTTCTCTCTCACTTAATATTTGACTAGACATTCTTTCCTTTCTTCTCATCTTTCATAACTCTTCCATCTATCCTTCCTCTACTTCTCCTAGTCTGAATTCTTTCTGCAACTTCTTGGACTATGTTTTTGCTTTCTTTATCTTACCGTGCCACCACTTCTCAACTATGGCGGCTATTTTCAAGGCTTGCTCATCTCTTGAATCCATTTCTTGTTTCTTTCCTTGTTTGTCAAATAACCCTCTCCCCTCTCTCAGGCCATGACTCCACCCCAAGAAAGGGTGTTTACACTGCCATCTCAGTCGAGGACATAATAAACATCCCCTCTTCCATCAATAAAACCTTAATCCACAGGGGAATTTATCTCAAAAGTCTTCCCCTTGCATATTTCTTAAAATCCGCTTCTTCTCATGAAAAATATTGGTGGTTCTCAGCTACAAAATCGATATTGTATCCTTCTAATGTGGTATTGACCCATAAATCGATCTCTCGCATTACTAGATGATCCATCCTATGAAGTGTTGCGATATTTTTTGTATCCCAAGCGAGGGTCTTATTGACTCATTCTTAGAATTTTTAAGCTTCTTGGATCCTATCTATCGAGTGGAAAATTTCTTCCAAGAACTTAACTCAGAATATCTCATACTGGTCGCTCGATATTTCTGAGCAAAAGACTACCTCATGTGTATCTTTCACATATTTTCCTCTCAGTTTCACTTCTTTCCATATGAAGGCATCACAATTTCTCTCCCACCACTGGTGGATATAAGATCTGTGAATCTGTGGAATAATTCTCCCTACAGGTTCCCTTTTAACATAGGTCCCAGAAATGAAACCATTTTTTTGGTGCACAATTGATCAGACTAGGGTCCTACTCAGGTTACCAACAAAAGGTACTGAGTAGTCTAGAGCAATGTAATTTTCATCTCCTCCAAAGAGAAAAAGTCTCACCCGAAGTGGAACCAAGAGAGAAGGATAGGGAAGGGAAAGGAGAATACTTAGGTGGGTTCCCAGAACCTTCAAGATTCAACATGATCTTGCGTAAGATAGTATAACTACAAAACATATATGAACTTATGCATCCTGGAAGTAAAGATACTCAAGTTGTGAAAGAAGTTATACATAGAGATATCATATGGATCTCATCAAGCATAAATAAGTACTGTAAAGATAAAATGCATAAGCATAAACACAAAATGACACATTATATTTCAAAAATTTTGGTCATATATATATTAGCATCAAAACCTCTCAGATACAATCTCAAAGAAATAAGTTAGTACTCTGTTACAAAACTTCTGTCTCGGGGCTCATGTCATAGAGATATATCTACCCCTTTTTCCCAAAACCGAATACAAGAATACATTTGCAGAACCTTTTCTCAACCAAACCCCAACTAACAACTAATCAACAACATCAGCCAATCAATTATAACAATAACCCTTTTACAATAATGTTCATCTCATATATAGGTTGAGTGGGATCTTCTGGCTTTAGAATCGCATGCTTTCTTGTTCTATTGTAACTGCTTTTGCCTTGCTGGTGTTTCATTTTCCCTTTTCGCAACCTATTTATGTTTCTTTACTTGCTCCACTTTCAAGATTCTTTTGTAGTTTGCGCAACTCTTGTTTAACCAAAACTCGGACTGTAGTCCTTCTTACACAGCTTCAAATCCAAAAATGAAAGGCCTAGCATCACCTCCCATTTCGCTTTTGGTTTCTTCTTCTTTAGATGATGACAGTGAGGATTAAAATCCACCTATGCCTCCTCACCTTCCTCCAGATGAGTCCATTGAACATGAACTTTCACCAACACCATAGTTTTCCATATGTTTCCATTCAACTCGTGAAGCGGCTAGTGATATTTTTTATGATCCTTTGTATGAGCATCGAACATGTTCATAGTTCCAGCAAGACTCTTCTATTTTGGCTCAAGTTTCAAAGACTCATGATCTAGAAACATTTGTAGAATATTTCAATCATCCAAATTGGGATACAAAAATTAATGAGGAGTATCACTCTTAAATGGTGAATGATACTTAGATTCTTGTACCTCTTCCGAAAGGAAGAAAACTTATCAAATGCAAATGGGTTTATAGAAATAAGTATTCATCATATGGAAGTGTTGAAAGACATAAGGCTTAGTTAGTTTCCAAATGGTTCTCTCAAGTTGAAGGCATAGACTATAATGAAAAATGTTCACCTGTAGCCAAAATGAATTCATTATTCCATGTTCTAGCCCTTGTTGCCTCACACAAATGGGAGATCCATCATATGGATGTTGAATCTATATTCTTTTATGGGATTTGCAAGAATAAATATACATGGAACAACCTCCTATATATGTCCATAATGACTTTAACCTTATTTTTCACCTTAAGAAATATATTTATGGTCTTAAGCAAGCTCCATGAGCTTCGTATGCCAAAATGGATAGATTTCTTCTTGACATTGTCTTTTCTAGATGTCATTATGATGTTGATGTATATACCAAGAAAGTAGGAATTCATCTCATAATTAATGTTCTTTATGTTGATGATATTATCCTCATTGGTAGTGACCCTAAACTTTTAAACCATGGGAAAACCATCCTTATAAAGAAATTTGAAATGATTCACTTAGGTTATTTGCATTGTCTCCTTAGCCTCCAAGTATTGCAAACCAAGGAAGAAATATTCATCTAAGTATGTTTGTGACCTTCAACATCACTTTCATATGGATGATTCTAAATCAACCCTTTATCCCTTCTAGTCTGGAGTCAAACTTTTTTCCACTTGTACTTCTCTCGAAGTTTATGCCACCTTTTATTATCAATTAGTTGGTAGCCTCTTATATTTGACTCATACCCATCCAAATGTTTCCTTTTTTGTTGGTATTTTTTCCCGATATATGCAATCACCCCATGAAAGCCATTGGAAAATAGTTAAAAGGATACTTCAATATGTTTGGGGTACATTTCAATTCGGGATACATGACATCTCAGGGGGGGACTCATTTAATGGTTGGTTTCACTGATTCAGATTGGTCCAGTGACCCTGATGATCGAAATCATATTGCAGGTTATGTTTTCATCCTTGGTTCAGGACCTGACACTTGGGCCTATAAGAAACAAAAAGATATGTAACTTTCTTCGGCAGAAGAAGAGTACCGAGAAGCATTTAATGCAAGTCAAGAATCCTTGTGGCTTTGAAAGATCCTTTATATTTTTTCTTCTAGCAGCAGCAGTCGACCACTCTATGGTGCAACAATTGGAGTGTCATCAAGCTCACCAAATATCTAGTTCAACATTAGCATAGAAAACACATAGATATACACATGCACTTCATAATAAAGATCATTCATGATCGAGTTATTGAAGTGCTCTTTTACCCTATAGAATATCAAGTTGTGAAATTTTTCACAAAGTCTCTTATAGAATCAAAGTTTTCTAAACTTCAATATATGTTAGGAGTTCAAGTAGTTATCATTAAGGGAGGATAGGATATAATGCCTCCTTACTTCTCCTATTTTGTTTCCTTTGTAAATCCTTCAATCCTATCCCAATTTGTTCTTAAGGGGTGATGTTAATATATTTAGACACTTAGGAGTTAATTAAAATCAACTTGATCTAATGTGTCGTTAGGTTAAAGTGTGTTTCTTAGTGTGCTTCTTTAGTGTGCATTAGTATGCATCTATACATAGGAAATGCAATGGTCACGATATGTTCCTAATATAGAGTGATACAATAACTCATATTCTCCTTGATATTAATGACTATATTGATCTATGGTTTAACACCCGATTGGTCCATGATCTGTATTTAAAGAGAATGGAGGGTCATTTGTCAATGATTGATTATGACAAACTCTCTTATAAAGATCCAGTTCAACATCGGTGCAGAAAATACATCGAGATACACATGTAATTCATAATAAATATCATTCATGATTGAGTTATTGAAGTGCTCTTTTACCCTACAAAAGATCAAGTTGCAGACATTTTCACAAAATCTATTACAAAAATGATTTTTTCTAAACTTCGATCTATGTTAGGAGTTCAAGATGTTGTCGTTAAGGGAAGATAGGCTCTAATACCTCCTTCCTTCTCCTATCATGTCACCTTTGTAAATCCTTCAATAATATCCCAAGTTGTTATTAAAGGGGGATGTTAGGATATTTAGACACTTAGGAGTTAGTGTCGTTGGGGAAAAACACCCTACGGACTAGCAAATAGAGTTCAGACTTTGCATGCATATATGACCAAATAGAAATTACTTTATACCTTCATCCCTAGATTTAAATCCCCTTTTCTTAGTAAATGCATGGAAAGATCAACCTACCTTGTTATCGACGTTTGATGTCGATCCTCCGTTGTGCTTGATTACTTGTTTGCAATACTCCTTCCAAAGCTAACCTACATTCAAGACGAGCAACAACTATGCATGCACACTACTTATATACTCACGGGTTAGAAATCAAACATAAACTAATCAAAACATAAAAAGTTCATGAATTGGGACGGGAAAATCATTCTCTTTATTACTTAAAATGAGTCAACTTACAAAAGCTGATACCATCCACCGCTCCTTGAACCTGATCCTGGGCTCCTCTTCTTCTGTCCTTCAACTTCTTTACTTTAAATCTCCTTTGGCATTAGGAAAGGCTAAAGGGTTGGGACAATGGAATACGTAAATGGACAGAGTTTCTTTTCTATATTCTTCCTCCTTCCAAATGGTACCCCTACCCCTTATTTTATAGGCTAGAAGGAGCTAGGTATTTGGACGAACCCTCGGCCATGCATGGCCGGGAGTTTCAGTTAACTCACCCATAGCTTTTTGTTCCGTCATAAACTTTCCTTTTTTCATTCTTTTGTCAGTCCACGCGGGTTTTTTTGGGTTAGCCAGCGTGTACACGCGTGCAATAGTGAGTTAGGGCGCGTGGTCCTTTATTCAAGAGGATTTTCAAAGAGTTGTTCAGTAGTGTTTTGGAAAAGAAGGGATATGAGTTGGCCTGATGTCAGGTAAGCATGTATGGTGCAATTTAGGGTTATAACAGATGCCCCCTAATGTGTGAGGTTATAAGAGCATCTAATGGCCGAAATACATTACCAATCTTTACTGATATGACGAATGATTGAGCCCAAGGATCAAGAACCGAGAGGTGCCTTCTGCAAAATAACAAATGTCTCACCGAGGTGGGCATACCCATGCTCGGGATAAAACAGAACCATGGCTACCAATCAAATACACTATATATCCATGTCAAATAACTATAAAGAGTAGCCGCGAACAATACACAGCGGAGCTACATCTCAAAATCAGAAAGATACACATATAGAGTATCCATCTTCCAGAAGATGATTCGGCCTGATGGCTGGAGATGAGATCTTCAGATCTCGAGAAACAACTTCAAAATCTTCAAAAAGTGGGTAGGAGTGTAATATGAGTGTACAAATACACTACCTAAAGGTCTTTGACATCTTGTTGGTCATGGACTTGATAATCTCGATGATCGAACTAAAGGTTTCAGTGATTTCGAACAAGGACTTGATCGGATGTTCAGGATGGCCAGGTATGCAGACAAGAGACATTTTGTAGAGAGGCCGACTCAGGCTTAGTGACAAAATTCCCTTGGACAATAGCACAACAAGTGATGAGACTCAGGTAGCATGAATGTTAATCATAAGTCTACGAAGCAGGAGGCAACGCAAACTCTCCATATGTTTGGAAGAATAACCAAACGGTGGAGGACACAACTCTATATAGTGAGAAAATATTCCTAAGGTCGTACTACATCCCATAGTCTGATGAACAAACGGACAAATATGCTTTATCCAAGGGTGACTCATTATGCTGCCAATAAAGAAAATACTTTTCCCTTCCTCTTTTTGGGGTATATTTGATTTTTTTTGTTCTTTTCGATAGTTGTGGAAAAAGAATAAAGTAATATTACGTTACAATGGAGGAACGAGTATTGAAAAAATACAAGCTCAAGGCATAAGGACAAGACTGATGTTCTAGTAAAATGATACTCGAGAAAAATCCTCCAGCGGCCAAAGGTGTTAAGACGCAGAAGCAAACTGTCACAAGGCTGGTGGATAAGGTATGCAAATGTGGTTGATAAAACACACAATGGTAACGTCCTTCGATGTAAGTTTAATGAGCCCAGAGAAGGTAAGCTCGATGGTTTTTCATATTTATAGAGTCTGAAAAAACATAAAAGGAGACTCCACTGGGGTACCTTTTTCGAAGATAGTCTAGTCGGTTCAAAAAAGGGGTAAAATAGCATCGATTAGATGTCGATTCAAAACCATTTTAACGAGTGTGAAAAGGACAAGATCACTTGGCCATTTTTTCACTTTTAAGGAGTCTGAAAAAAGATTCACTATGGACTCCGTCGGGAATATTCTTCTGGACCAATTTAACAAGTGTGAAAGAACAATGTCACTCGACGATCTTTTCAATTTTAGGGAGTCTGAAAAGAGCTTAACTATGGACTCCGTAGGGGTTTCTTTTTCGTAAGTTTAGTCCCTCGGGCCCGAAAAAGGGATAAAATTATACTTGAGAGTACTCTTCTAAAGAACGGAAATTCTATAGAGTATACCTTTGTTCGTACAGTTGACCATTCGGACCGAAAAAGGGGTAAACTACCGCCGGACAGACGTGACTTCAAATTTTAGTTTAACGAGTGTGAAAGGCCACAAGATCGCTTAGCAATCTTTTCATGTTTAGAGGGTCTGAAAAGAGCTTAAAAGGAGACCCGTTAGTTTTTTGGGAGTCCTGAGGGTGAGATCAAGAGCAAATAAGAATCATGCAAATGAGGCTCAAACTCAAATTCAGGAAAGACTACAAGGACTCCCGAGCCTACAGTGTTTTTAGAGATGGCATGGACACCATAATGCAACCAGGACCTACCTAGGGCATCCATGTTCTAGTAAGCTCTACCGCCAAGTTGTGACACTTCTAAAGAAGATATGATGGTTCTGTGTCACAACCTGATGGGATCGATCCTATAGCAGAGGAAAAAGACAACGATATGCAAAAGTTGGGGTAGTAACCTAACCTATATGCTCAAGTTGATTCTTGGAAAAAATTTCATGGACCGTCAAAATTTTCTCAAAACTCAAAAAAAAGTGTCCCAATACCCGATCAAATCCCTCCCATATAACTCCTGAATCACTCTGAATGGTTTTTGGTATAAAGAAACTGATAAAGGAGGCCAAAAAAGTGACAAAAAGAGGCCAAAGAGTCTATAAATAGAAGCTGGCAGCGCATTATCACCATTGTTAATTTGGGAATTGACTCTGGAGCGAAAAGACCCCCTTTGCTAAAAATGGTGATTCCAGGAGCTACAGTGGACGAAACGAACTTCCGCTCAGACCAAGTAAGTAAAAACTCCCTTATCTAGCTATTCAATTCCTCAATTTTGCATTTTCTTTCATTTTTTGGGTGGGTGTCGACCTTTAAAAGGTCGGCCCTAGGTACACACGGGTTATCTCTGGATAGGCTGCATGCACACCCGGGCAGAGTAAAGGCTGCCCGCGTGTACACGCGATTGTCGCCTCTACATCTTGCATGGACCCCCTTTTTGTAGAAAAAAGAGAGCTAACGGGCAAGTACTGACCCTCCTAAAATTTGTTGTGTTGGCAGGATGTATGTCCAGTGGAGGGAAAGGGGGCATGAAGAAATCAGTGAGTTGCTTGCAGGAGATCCGAATGTCATGGCCGTGTTGATGCAATGTGGTTTACTGAATTTATTCCTGTGTCCATTTATGCGAGAACAACCAAGGCTACTGAATGCCTTGATTGACTACTGACACCCTGATGCAGAGGCCTTCATGCTAGAGGGGAAATCACTGGTGCCCACCACCAAGGATATCTATTTTTTGACTGGCCTCTCAAGGAGAGGGGAACCAGTCAACTTCAGGACATTTCCTGCAGGACCGAGTAAGATATCGGAACTGATAGTCGAGCACTGTGAGGCTGGGACTGACCATGCGGGCTCCCAGGTACCCATCAGTAAGATCACTAACCTATCACTGCAGGTGATATTATTACTGATTGGGCGGATTACCGATTCGATAGCCTTGCATCAAGCGTCTCGCACATAGATGAACTGTGTTATCCAGTTCTTGAATGCACAGATTTTTTATTGGAGTACCACACTGCTCAAGTGCATGAAGAGGCAATTCACAGATTGTTGATAGTGGACACAAAGGAACTTCGGGTTTGGGACAATTTTGTGTTCATTTTTCTTTGAGAGAGTTATGAGATTTGGTCCTTGGAAAGTGGTACGAGGACATCGGGCCTCTTTTCCTGCAGTATGTAGATGGGCAGTATTACTGCCGCAACAGGGTGGTGGAAGGACCAATGAGTCCTTCAATGATGACTTATTTGCTTGGTTGTCATGGCAGATCCCTGTGATCAAGGATTACCCATATGCAGGGATAAATTTTTCTAGAGATCCTAAGATACCCGTGCCTCCTGGTGAGGAGTGAGGGGAGATGGGTAAGTCTCCACCTTTGTAGTTTTTTTGTTTGCATATGTAATTTTTATGTCATTTTTTTTATATATATCATTTTTTGTATTCCAGAGTATTTGACAAGTATATGTTTGTTGCAGGCAGATGTGGGACCCATGCGACCTGCCGATTATGCATGGAACAGGCATCGTCCACAGCTAGAAGCCGCAACTGCCACTATCGAGGGAGAAGCAGTAGCAGGGAACCTCCCAGCCGGGGAGGCTGAGAGGGTCCTTAGACGATTTGAGCATAACTTCACTGTACTCACTCACACAGTCTCAATGGAAGAGATAGAGGACCTGCCGCCATCCATGCAGCCTCATGTAGTGGTGGCACCTCGGACATGGGTCCAATTCTTTAGGCATTTAGCCCATGCTATGGACTATTATAATAGGGCCCATAGGCCCTGACCCTATTTAGACTTTTTACGTGCCACAATAATTTACTTGTATATATGTTTTGAGGGAATAATCCCTGTGACTCGTTATTAGTCCCATTTTTTAGGCACTTGCATCCATCTATGTACTCTGGTTGTTTTATGATGTTATATATGGTTTTTCTGATCTTTTGTGTCTTATGGATCATGTGTGAAAAAATGTATTTACATGCTTATGTCAATGTTCTTTCATATGTGTGCAAGATGCCAATCTAAAATTTAATTAGCTAGAGTATCTGTAATTTGGTTTAATCTCCTAGGAACATGAAAATATGTAATATAATCAAAGTTTCGTTCTAAGCGATGTACCCTAAGGAATCATCAGTGTAAAGTTGGATCATGAACCCGGTATACTCTGTTTAGCTACGACACAACCAGTTGAGCGTCGAGATAGACCCGGAGATGAGAGATACCCAATGACAAGGTGTCACGAAGAAACTCAATAACTGCACTATACTCGACGACATTATTTTTGGTGTCACCTAAGCATATACCTCTGGAAGATAACAAATGGCCCTGAGGTGTAAAGATTACCCAAGCTGTGGAGGCAAGCCTCCAAGTGTGCCGACTAGCACCATCTGCATACCCAATGAACACCTCGGAATCACTTGACATCTTCCATATTGACGAAAGATAACATCAATGACACATCCATAATACTTAAAAGAAACTAAAAAGTAATAGTACAAAGACTATACATATGTTACAAAAAGTTACCCACAGTGACCTGCCTATGAGTAATACTTCTTGAGGTAGATCCCATTTCTAGGCTCCGCCAAAGCATTCCCTTCAAAATCAACCAGACAATAAGTGCCCTTTTTTAATACCTCTTTTATGATGAAGGGCCTGAACCACATGGGTTTGAATTTTCTTGCCCCCAGGGGGTCCTTATCTTGGTCATAGACTAGGACAAGGTCGCCTTCAGAGAAAATCCGAGGATGAATGGACCTATCATACTGACACTTGACCTTATGTTTGTGATCCTCGTTGGCCAGGGCTGCATCACGATGTTTCTCATTGAGCTGCTCAAGGTGTACTAACCATTCTTCAAGTGGAGAAGTGTCTGGCAATAATTGTACTGCCAATTTTAGAGATGGGATCTGACATTTGATGGGAAAGACTGCCTCCAACCTGTAAACAAGTTGAAAAGGTGAGAAACCGGTTGCAGTCTTAACAGATGTTCGGTAAGCCCATAATGTCGAGTATAACATCAAGTGCCAATTTGACTTGGCTGAGTTGATAGTTCGTTGTAGAATAGACTTAAGAGTTTTTTTTACATCTTCCACTTGCCCATTGGCTTGGGGGTAGTAGGGTGATTAATGCTCTTTCCATGATCCAAGCTTTGATGTTAATTCGGTCATCATTTGGTTCTGAAAGTGACTGCCATGGTCAGTAACAATCGCTCTCGGGATGTCGAACCTTGCTATGATCTGGTTGAATAAAAAGAGAGTTGTAGTCTCCCCATCATCTTTAAATGTTGGCATAGCTTCGACCCACTTAGTGAAGTAGTCTACAACTACGATGATATAGCGGTTCCCTCTTGCTGACGAGGGGTTGCAAGTAGTGTAATCAATCCCCCACTTGGTGAAGGGACCAACTATGATGATAGGAAACATAGGAGCAGGATGTGCCCTCATCTTCCGAGAGAAGACTTGGCACAGATGGCACTTCTTGACCGATTCTATACAATATTTGATAAGTGTCGGCTAGAAGTAACCTTCTCATAGAATATTTTGGGTTGTTTCCAACCCATACAAATGACCGCCACAAGCTCCGGTATGGAAATCATTGAGCACGATGACTGCCTCCTCATGTGTGAGACGTCGACGTAAGATCCAGTCTACACCTCTCCGATACAATGTATCATTGAGTATGAGATAATTCTTATCTTGATGGCGTATACACCGACGCTCATCACAAGAAACAAAAGTGGGGCACTTCAAAGTCTGGAGATAGATAAGTATATCTCTGTACCAGGGATCTAAATATGTGATCAAAAACATATCTCTCCGGATAGGCGATTCTTCAAGCACAAAATCACCTGACTCAACCAGAAGTTCCGAAATAAACTCTGCGAAGACCAATGACTTTTGGGACTTTACTGAAATGAAGTCTAAGTCAAATTCCTGGAGGATGACTATCCATCTACTGATTTTTCTGTCTATAACCCATCGTGTCAACATGTACTGGAATGGATTCACGAAAGCAATGACGGTGGTCTTGCGAAACAGAACATAATGATGGAACCATTGAACAGCATGAACTGTTGCCAACGCAAGTTTTTCGATATGAGAATAATTGAGTTCTGGTCCTATGAGGCCTCGGCTCAGGTAATAGATCACGTATTTTGAGAACGAATCATCTTCCTGAACTAAAACCATGCCAATAGTTGACTCTGCGGCAGCCAAATATAATAATAAATCTTTGTTATAGTTAGGTGGCCATAGCAGAGGTGTAGTTGTGAGGGTGTGTTTTAATGCATTGAAATAGCATTGAGCGGCTTCGTCCCAGTAAAAAGGAACTTCTTTCTTTAGTAGGCACATAAATCCCTTGGTGATTTCAGCATAGTTGGTGATGAAGCATCGTAAAAAGTTCACCTTGCCTTGTAGACTCTGAAGTTGAAGAACTGTGTGTGGGGGGGGCAACTGGATTATTGCCTCCACCTTGAGAGGATCGACCATGATCCCTATTGTTGATACGATGAAACCTAACAAACGTCCTAATGTTACACAGAAGTTGCACTTGTTTGGATTCAAGAGAATCCTAAAGTAGCGACAACGTTCAAATATTAGTCTAAGGTGTGTAGGATGATCCATTCTCTTGTGAGATCATGATGCTAGGTCATCTAGATAGGCCTCGACTATATGCTTGAGATCATGAAAAGAAAAAGACATGGCCCACTCGAAGGTGGCTCCAAAATTTTTAAGACAAAAAGGCATCTTACGATATGCGAATGTATCCCATGGACAAATGAATGTCGTTTTGTGTTGGTCTTCAGGTTTGATTTGTATTTGATTATGTCCCAAAAAATCGTCCATGAAAGAAAAGGATTCGCAACCAACACATTCATCAATGATCTGGTCGATGAACGATGTTGGAAAATTATCTTTGGGACATGCCTTGTTCAAATCATGGAAATCGGTACATACACGAATCGTGCCTTGTTTTTTCTTGACCAGCACAGGATTTGACACCCATTGAGTCAAATGGATAGGATAGATAAAATCTTCCTTTAGAAATTTCTCAACATCAATCTTGATGGCTGCTACTTTCTTATGATTAACTGGATGAAGTTTTTTTCGAACAGACTTGGCATCAGGATACGTTGCGATTTCATGTTCAACTATTTTTTGATCAATACCTGGCATTTCCTCATAAGACTAGGAAACAACGTCGTGGAATTCCTTGAAAAGATCTGTGTAGATTTGAATCTCTTCAAGGGAGAAATCCGCTCCGACGAAGATGTTCTCCACGATGCCAGGGTTTCAGGAGATGTTGATTGGTATAGTTTGAGTGATAGTTTCCATATTTCCCTCAACATAAATTTCATGTGTAGCTAAGAGATTAATAGGACATGGCTGATCTCCCGTCATGGTCACAGTGAATTCTCCTGCTTCAATTTGTCTTAACTCTGGGAGAAAATATGATCTATGATGAAGATCTTCCCAAGGTTTGTCTGGACTAGTCATTGCTTCGATTACTACTTCATCAAAAGGTAATACTAAGTCTAACGAATCGATGTTAGCGAGAGAACCCTGAGCCCAAATAGGCTCTAGAAGTGGATCTAACTCTTGTGCAGGAGTCGGATCGGTGTTAGTTGAAGCTTGCTGGACTAAAGAGTACGCCACTTCAGCAACAGACAAGGGCATGGACATGCCTTAGTTCCCTGTCTCATCCATTGTGGTCGATGGGGAAGGAAGAATCCAGGGATCCTCGAAGTAAGTCGTGCAGAACGATGAAACTTGAAAAATCTCAACCTTATGGTGGTTAGATATAAATTTGATATCACTGTGAGGAGGTGGGTAATCAAAGGTACCCATCAAAGATGGGCACAAACCAACTCCTACGTTGACGACACCTGGTTGAGGATTATCAATCAGCGGGACCGTGGATGCCCCCAAAGCTAGGTCAGGTCTGGAGAAAGACAATTGATCGATGGTCACTATCCAACCCTCATGTGGAAACAACAAGACTCGGAAAACTATAGAAACCACATCTTGCATAGCATAAGTCCAACTCCGTCCTAACAAGAGGTTATAGTTGAGGGGAGCATAGACTACCTCTACCTCGACACACATGGTCTTCCCTCCTAACGGCATGGGGAAAGAAGGAACGATGCCATGTGGTTAGAACGAATGATTGTCGAAAGCAGTGAGGAGAGTAGGTGATGGAGACAAAACTGGCTGGCCAATGGCCTTCCAACATGCCAATGACATAACGCATGTTGAGGCGCCCTCGTCGAACACCATGCGGAAGATATTCTGTGTAAAACGTTTCGTGGGGTAAGCCACTACTATCTGAAACGCTACGTGGTAAGGTAGATGAGGTTTTAAGTCGGTTGTATCTAACATGATGGTACCTAGATTACAATTCTCAATAGAGCCCAAAGTGGTTAACAAGTCTTTTCTCTGAGAAGGGAAACTTTAGAGGACTTCCAAAGTAGACATCGCACAAGGGGTTTGTGATAAATCTTCCACCACAAAGTAGTTCTGGGCGGCCCTTGCATTTGGGTTACGAGAAGCCTTTTTAAATGCACCTTTTGGAATGCGTGTCATTGTTTCTCCCAACGCCTTCTCAATTTGTAGAGGAAGAGATGGGAGGTCATCTTCTTTACCCTTCTCAGAAGCGCTTGGTTTACTATAATTGTGTGCTCTAGTCGATATGAAAGAATCACCCCTAACCATATATAAGTTCGCGGATGAGGGGTTGTTAGGAGACGGATAGTTTTCTTGGTTGCCCCCTTCCATACTTGCAAAGGCTTGAGTTATATTTTTCCCATGCTGGAATGGGTTTGTCAACACCGCCTGTTGTTGTTGTGTGACAAATTTTTGGGCCTCTGCACGCTGAGGACATAGATGGGTCGGGTGGTCTTTCGCACACAAGTTGCATGGATACCTCGCCTTCCATTTTTCAGTGTTGTCCCCACCAGCATTATCGTTGGGTTTTTTATCCCCCTTACCCTTCTTTCTTTGTTTTTTCTTCCCTTCAAGATGTTGGGTGGCCTTTGGGTTAGTCGACTGCACTGTGTGTACTTCCAATGTTTGGGTAGGGGGAACAAACAAAGAAGTAGTTTGGTTGGCCGCTATGTGTTGGATGGATAATTGTTGCAACTTATTTGTCAATTGCTCAGCAGGCTTGGTTTTTGTTGAACCGACAATACCATCGGCATGTGTTCCAGCTCTCTGTCTAGTTTTATCTAGTATTGAACGTGGCACATCTTGCAAGATGTTGTATAATAAACCGTACTGAGAATAGATGAGCTCAAACTGTTGAGCCCTCACGATGGCATCTTCTTCAGAGAAAACTCTAGATGTTGTGATGTCTTTAGATAACTGTGGGACCAAAGACTTAAGGAACCACTCAAGTAGGAATGCTGGTGGGACTAGTACTTTGATTAAACGCTTCCAGTGTCTCCATTCTCGGATGTGATCAGAGATATGGTCCGTTGTTTTCTGTTCGAAATTAGCGAGCAGCTTTGTGCCAGCGTCGTATCTCATAGTTAACTGGAAATGGTTAAGGAAATCCATCGCCAATTCACCAAAAGAAGAGTATCTTGAGCAATCAATCTCAATGTACCATTTCACTGCACTCCCAATGAGAGTATGTTGAAACAATCGCAACTGTATGGAGTCATCTTTCAATGAGTTAGATGAGCACCAAAGATGAAAGGTAGTCACATGATCTCCTAGATATTCATTAGGCTTGGCTTCGAACTTTGGAATGTCCGAAGGCAATTTTGTCAGCATAGGAGGCCAACGTGGATCATGACAAATGGGGTCATTCAACAACCTCGTCAAATCTAGCAAGTGTAAAGTCGCCAGGAAAGGTAGTTTGGGTTGTTGCTGATAACCTGGGAAAAAGGGTCCTGGAGTTTGACTGGCACTAGGTTGCCAGGAAAAATTTGGCTACTAGCCTGGATTCTGGTAAAAACCATGGCCCTAGCCAGCATAAGGATTTTTCATATGTGGAGACATCATCGAATGATTTCCCAAATAGGACATAGATTGTTGGGCATGCATTGTGTTCAAAGGACTTTTGGAAGGATTACCCCATGCCAATCCCGTAGGGATAGGCATAGTAGTTTTTTTGGGGTTCCATTTATTGTGGAAAGAATTACCCCGGATCGACATTCTGGAGGAGGGAACGGATCCTTACACTGAATTCCAAGGTCCTGGTAATTTTTCCTCCTGTGCAGGAATAGTACCCTACCTAGGAGTAGAGTGTCCAAAAATGGGGTTGCCCCCAGTCGGGAAAGCGGATGAAGAGAAGGTGTTTTTACCAAACATTCTGTTCCAAGAAAACAGTGTCGAACCTACCAGCATACTATGCGAAGGTGGTCCTTGACTCCCTGCTCCAAATAAACTATTGTGTGTAGGTTGCCCGGTGGATTGTTGATGCGAACCACCGAGTGAAGGGGACGAAGGAGAGATATGACCTCCTACGTAAGGAAAAGAGTTAAAAGGGACAATAGTGCCCCCCATGTGACCTTGCAGAGGAGCACTAGAGCTCCCTGCCCCCAGACCCAAAGTCTGTAAAGTGGAGTAGGATAGTACATGTCTTGTACCCAAACTAGGCATACCGTATGGGAACGGAGGGCCTGTCACACTAGGTGTGAAAGGGGTTGTGGTCGCCACCAAATATGGGTTCGGACCACTATGCGAAGTAATTTTGGTCGATACCATGGTGGTTTGGACCGACGACAGTAGGTTAGGATATGATGGCTCTCCTGTGGTAACAACCGTGGTGGGAATTGAAGAATTCCTGGAAGGAGTAACAACATTGGTTTCCATTGTTGTGTGCGACATTGTCTGGCGCTCATAAAATTGAATTGGTACAATAAAAAGTGCCAAGAGATCAGTGGTTGAGGTCTCAACCGATCCAAGAGAAGTTTCTTCAAGGTCCAAAATAGTTGATTCCTCCGGGGGTTGTTCAGGCATAATGGTTTGTAACCCGATCGCTTCAAAAGACCCTTGTTGGTCTAGCTTCCACCTTAATGGTGGCGGGGGTGGCTCTAGTGTAACCGACGGCAGGACAAGAAAACTTTGTGATCAACGGATCTTGGGATCCTCCACTGTGTGAGAAGATCCAAGACACTCTAAGGTAGTCTAAATGCTCAAAAGTAACACACACTAAAAAAAAGGTCCCTAGAAGATAAGACAAGCAAACACTAAATTAATTGGAAGAACAGTTACAACAACCAACACTAGAGCAACTTACCGGTGCAAGTGCAACTCGAACGCAGAAGCACCCTCTGGGTATACTCTGAAAATCATGCCCTGATGTCTGTCCTAGGTACCGCAGTATACCCCCACAGTCACTTGTGTATGTCCCTAACAAAGATTGGCAACTAGGTTGCCAACATGCGAACAGTCACTAGGCGGGTATAGTCGAAAGTCGGGTAGACCACAATGAGCAGGGTATCGAGCCCAAAACATCTCAAGGGTATCGAGAGAAAATGGTATGGAACACAACTAAGGATCTCGAATGGATTCGAGACCCACAAAGCCCCGTGGAAAATGCAAACGACGGAATCCCAAAACAAGCCCTCTATATGTGTTCTCCACTACGATTGGTTCGGCTTTGGAGGGGTTATCTCTGCTACCTTTCTGCACGTGACCTCGTGTTTATCCCCTGTTTTAGAGGGGGGTCCCTGATAAATTCCACGAAACTAGACTTAAACACTCCCTATCTTAGACTCCAATGTTTTATTTTAAAAGGCCTTAAAGAGTTTCCTCTCCAACCTAATCCAAGGCCCTAGTCCTGAACTAGTTTGAGAACCCTACAAACATAAAAGTCTAGTAGATTTTAAATTTAGCGTTACTTTTATGGATTTGTCTTACATCAAGGGGTATGAGGGTGAAACTGATGATGTGTAAAATATGAAAGAAAAAAAAAAACTGGAAACAAAACTTTTACTGAATGCAAAATTTCAACAACTTTTCAAAAGAAAGATTTTTTAACTTTTCTAAGATTTTGGATAGCAAACTCAAAGGAATTTCACTCGACTACGAGATACTTATGATCTAAGTGAACTGAAAAAACTTATGAAATAAAAGACTTTTCCACCAAACACACTCTTCAACCAAAGAAGAAAATGAAAAGAGATTTTTTTATTTATTAAAGTGCTAGTAAAGTAAGAAAGGGAAAATACCGACAAGCAAAAAACCAAGAAAAAAAATTCTGGCTTAAAGCACATATCGCAAAGAATTAGATTAAAAAATCACACAATAGAAATTGTAAGAACAATGACTCTCACACTTGTCTAAAAACTGTAAAAAAAATAAATTATTTTTCTGACAACGTTTTAAATGAGAAAAAGCAAGCTAAGGGTAAAAATAATCCTAAGCTACTGAATGTTCAAACAAAGATTCAAAAACCTGATAGGAATACTTCTTATCAAAAGAGAGGATGGCTGCCTCACCCTTAACAAAAAATAGCCTGTACAAGCACGCGACTGTTACTCAAACAGCGCGCGTGCGAACACGTGTTGAATAGAGACAGAGGGAGTGTACACATGGGCTAACCTTGTACAGGCCACATGCATATCTAAACTCTAAGAAAAAATGAAAAAAGACAGACCAAACCAGGAAGAGACCACTGATATTGACAACCAGGATCCCTTGAAGGCTTGGATACTCTTTCTAACAGAAAAACAAATAATGCAAGGAAAAAATAATAAGGCAAAAACAATATGAGATAGGACTGTTAGCAAACAAGACTCAGACAGAATTCCAGAAAACCCCCTGAGAATATGTGATTCTGATAGGGAAGAGGAGGACTACCTCTGAGGTTCTCTGAACTCCTACACGCTACTGCTACCTCTATAGCTAGCGTTCACACGCGAGCTATAAGAGGATAGGGCGTGGGTACATGCGTGCAGGCCTTGTGCAGGCTACATGTACCTCTGTGGGTCCCGAAAAACACAGTCAAGAAAAAGCCAGGGAAAGCTAGTATGGAAAACCAGACTCCCTGCTAGATCAGACTTTACAGAAATGAAAAGAAAAGACAGGCAAGAAAAACTAGTCTTTAAACTACCCAAAAACTAAATAAAATTATAGGAACCCTAAAGAGTTTCTCCCCAATACGGTCACCAATTTTGTTGTTGGGGAAAAACACCCTACGGACTAGCAAATAGAGTTCAGACTTTGCATGCAAATATGACCAAATAGAAATTACTTTCTACCTTCATCCCTAGATTTAAATCCCATTTTCTTAGTAAATGCATGGAAATATCAACCTATCTCATTATCGACATTTGATTTCGATCCTCCATTGTGCTTGATTACTTGTTCACAATACTCCTTCCAAAGCTAACCTGCATTCAAGACGAGCAACAACTATGCATGCACACTACTTATATACTCATGGGTTAGAAATCAAACATAAACTAATAAAACCATAAAAATTTCATGAATTGGGATGGGAAAAGAATTCTCTTTATTACTTAAAATGAGTCAACTTACAAAAGTTGAGACCGGCCACCGCTCCTTGAACCTGATCCTGGGATCCTCTTCTTCTTTCCTTCAACTTCTTTGCTTAAAATCTCCTTTGGCATTAGGAAAAGCTAAAGGGTTGGTACAATGGAATACGTAAATGGGCATAGTTTCTTTGCTATATTCTTCCTCCTTCCAAATGGTACCCCTACACCTTCTTTTATAGGCTAGAAGGAGCTAGGTATTTGGACGAACCCTCATCCATGCATGGTCGGGAGTTTCAGCTAACTCACCCATAGCTTTTTGTTCCATCAACAACTTTCCTTTTTTCATGTTTTTATCGATCCACGCGGGTTGTTTTGGGTCAGCCAGCGTGTACACGCGTGCAGTAGTGAGTTAGGGCGCGTGGGCCTTTATTCAAGAGAATTTTCAAAGAGTTGTTCAGCAGTGTTTTGACAAAGAAGGGATATGATTTGGCATGATGCTAGGTAATCATGTATGGTGAAATTTAGGGTTATAACAGTTAGTTAAGATCAAATTGATATAATGTGTCATTAGGTTAAAGTTTGTTTCTTAGTGTGATTCTTTATTGTGCATTAGTATGCATCTATAGTTAATAATTATGTTGGAGATACTTCACACACAACTAGGATTTATTTTTCCTAAGGTTTCCCCTATGTTTATTAGTCATTATTGAGTCTCCTATAGTTTAGGAAGAATTTTCCTCTAGGAGAATATTCTCTTCAATTCATACTTCATTTTGATCAGTTGAGTGGATTCTAGATGCCGCATTTGGATCATCACCATGCAGCATTAGCATCATCACCAACAAATGCACATTGTCCTTGGTATTATCACCAGACTAGTGCATTAATCATGATTCATTGATATCCTCCTCACTTCACTCTTTTTCAAATAGTTAACTGAAGACTAAGAGACTAGTTAACTCATACTAGGTGGCAGTTCACTCTCATAACTGCTTGAGAGACTAGACTAGGTGGTAGTTTACTCCCATAATTGTTGGTGTGTGTTTAGATAACTCTATACCAACACTATGGAACATTGTATTCTCCTCTAGTGCACATTAGTTGAGTTATACAGAGCATATCATGTGTAAATTATCATTCATTCATTTGGTTAATGAGAATTCTTCAATTCTTTCTCTCTTGCTTCTCGTTTCTCATATTTTCTCTGCAAATTATGTATGTCATTTGTTAACTAGATATATTTTGTGTAGGTTCAACACATTTACATGGTATCAGATCTGATGGACTACTAGGGAAAAGACAAACTAGATTATTTTTGTAGGTACCGAAGATTGAAGATAGCGGAAAAATGGAATTTCCAAAAGAATTCATTCTTACACCATACAATTTCTTTGCATGGAAGGAGAATATGATAATTCATATTTGAGGAAGAGGATTATATAGGTTAAATATGAACACAGAAGCAGAACCCACATCAGCCATAGAAAAATCAAAGTATCTAAATCGAATGGATGAAGTGTTTGGAACTATTTGCAGTCTCATTTTTCACGAACTCCTCTTTCACATATCCTCCTGTAAAATCTTGAATGAAGCCTAGACCACCATGGAAGAGATTTTTGGAAAATAGGACGAGATGTGGGGACACATGATCTAGGTGGATTTTCTCACTTTGGATCCAAAAACCTTTGACAATATCCAAGATTTATTTACCAAATATAAGGACTTGTTGTCGCAACTCAAGGCTTGCGGGGTTGATAAATATAAGGAGGAGAAACAAATGGTTCTTACTATTATCTCAAAACCTAGTCTGGAATACTCATTGTGTGTATCTACATTTCATTCATTTAGGCTCACCTCTGGATCCACCTGGACAATGCCC
Organism: Picea engelmannii; assembly: GCA_009831015.1. Taxonomy (NCBI): domain Eukaryota; kingdom Viridiplantae; phylum Streptophyta; class Pinopsida; order Pinales; family Pinaceae; genus Picea; species Picea engelmannii. The sequence continues at coordinate 2,522,977 of ML776849.1, read as the reverse complement.
TCTCTTGAGGCCTTTATCGAGTCTCTAACACAAGATAATAACAAGTTCATAAATATGGGAAAAATCAAAGGCACATGAACTTACTATGAAATATGGTAGCAGTCATCAATATCATAAATATAAAGACAAATAAAAAAGGAAAGCACATGCAAATCCAAAGAAGGAACGATACTCAAAACCCTTCAACGATGCCTCTAGGTCCAAAGGTGGAAAGGGAAGAAAAAGGGAGAAATGCACTTACTTCCATAAAGGATTCCATCCAGAATCCGCATGTATGTAGAAACAAATAGATCAAATGACCCAAATAATTCAGAAAAACAACCTTGGAGATTGCATCCTTGGAGATTGTCAGCAACTCCTCTCCTGATGATTGGATCACAGATTCAGGTGCATCACACCACATGGCTACCAAAAAAGAAGTATATTCTTCATTGGATGCATGCAAAGGTCCTCCTATTCTGATGGGGGACAAATCTCTAGTCGAGGTCACTGGAAAAGGAAGAATTGAACTCATAAACTGAAGCTTTGAAAATGTGCTACACATTCCAAAACTTTCCATCAATATTCTCTCCACGTATTAGATGAAAAAATGTGGCACCAGAAAGAGACTCATATTCACACTTGATGCAGTGGATATCTATGACATGCAAATCAATTCCAGGGTTTCTACCAGTGAGGTAAATCATCAATCTAGACTCTACACATTTCCTAAATTTATTGAACCAGATTTTGCATTATTGCTTACCCATACTGATGAAAGTAGTAGGATATGGCACAAATGGTTTGAGAATTTAAATTTCAGATATATGCAACAACTTATCAAGAAGGGAATGGTTGATGTTCTACCAACATCCACTTCTCCAAAGGAATTTGTGAGGGATGTGTTCTTGGAAAACACCCTCAAGAGAAATTCAACAAAGGGAAGACTCATAAGGATTCAATTTCTTTAGATATGTTCCATAGTGACCTCATGGTCCCTTTTCCACATACATCAATCAGTGAGGCAAGGTGCATGCTCATTTTTTTGATGATTTCTCACACTTCACATGGATTTTCTTTCCCAAGAAAAAATCAAAGGTCTTTCAACACCTCAAAGATTTCAAATCCCTTGTTGAGACACAGTCAGGAAAGAAAATCAAAGTCCTATAAACAGATAACAGGGGATATTATGTCAACCATGAGTTACAAAATCTTTTTCATGAGGTCGTGATTTAGTTGCAGCACACAGTTCTTTATCTTCATAGAAAAATGGAGTTTCTAAGCATAAAAATAGATCTCTAAAAGAGATGGCATATTCCATGATACATTCAAAGTCACTTCCACAGAGATTATGGGATGAAGAACTTAATTGTGAAAACTACATCCAAAACATATCTCCCCGTAGATATGTCAAGGATAAGACCCCCTATGAGGCTTGGAGCAGCCTCAAACTAGAACTGACCCACTTTCATATTTTTGGTTCATATGCATGGGCCTGGATTCCCTCTAAGAAGAGGCAGCCACTTGATCCACAAAGGACAGTGTGTATATTTATTGGATACCATGACAATGTGAAGGGATATAGACTCATTGATCTTTCCTCAGACCAACTCATCATTGAGCGAAGTTTCCAATTCAAGGAAAGTGTCTCGCACGTACCTCAGCAGCCGCATGCAGACACTTTTGTTCTTCCACCTATAAAAAATGATGAGAATGCACATGCCGACTCTTCTTCAGATGAGAGTTCTGATATAGAGGATTCAAATGATCCAAACATAGAGTTAGTACAGTCATATGCAGATGTAGAACCATAGAAGAGGCCCAAGTGGGCCAATATTACTCGTCGGGATGTAGGAGATCTTGTTGGGGATCCATTTGAAACTAGGAGGACTCAATCTAATTTCGAGGAGCCTCCTCTTCCACTCACTTCCACTGAACTGATGCCACCCAGGCATCTTTTATTGGTTCATTCTTCAAATCCATGATCATATGGCAAGGTTGTTGGAAATCCATTTTGGGAATATTCAATGCAGGAGGAGTACTCCTTAAGAACCAAACTTGGGATCTGGTTCCCCTTCCTTTAGGAAGGAAACTTGTCAGGTGCAAATGGGTCTACAGGACCAAGAGAGAAATGGATGGACATACAAATCCAGGCTATTTTCCAAAGGATTTCATCAGGTGCATGGCATTGACTATGATGAGACCGTCGCTCCAGTAGCGAACATGGATTCCATATGCTTGGAACTTTCCATTGCAGTATCCAAGGGATGGGAATTCCATTAGATGGACGTGAAGAATGCATTTCTTCACGACGATCTCTCTGAGGAGATATATATGGAACAACCCCAGGGATTTATCAAGACTCAAACTTGAGGATGGTGGGGACACTCCATTGGTTGACATCACACTATACAGAAAACTAGTGGGGATCTTGTTGTATCTCACACACTCTAGACCAGACCTCTCTTATCCTTTGATACATACAGGGAACCATCACCATTGGGATTCACTATGAAACAAACTCTACATTGGATCTCATCGCGTTCACTTATTCTGACTGGGTTGGCGATAACATTGATCGCAAGCCCACATTTGGTTACTCACTTAGTCTTGGTTTTGGGCCTATCTGTTGGTCGAGAAAGAAGCAGGATGTTATTTCTCTATCTTTAGGAGAGGCATAGTATAGAGGGGTAGTTAACATAACCATTCAGGCTATGTTTCTACAACATTTTCTCACTGAGTTGGGCATTCAGTTTCATCGGTAAATCGTCATCTAGTCTGACAACCAAAGCACTCTGAAGTTCTATAGAGATCCATTTCAAAGGTAGTGGATGAAGCACATCGAGATCCATATGCACTACATCTGGGACTTAGTATACGATGGGATCATTGACCTATAGTTTTGTCCTTCAGAAGAACAAACTGCAGACATCCTCACCAAGACCTTCACTGAGAAGAAGTTTCATTCTCTACACAATCGTCTTTGAGTGAAGGACACAATTTCCTAGAAACTATCAGTTCTTCTTCTTACATACATTGTACTTTGACAGGGGGGTTTCCCATGAGTTTTTCCCTCTTTCTTCGTTTATTTCAGTGTATCTTTTGTATTTGTGTACCTAACATGGCCTCATTGCTAGGACCCATTCTTTATTTTCACCATAGTGATGTTCAAGGGTGGTGTTGGAGATACTTCAAACACACCTAGGATTTCTTTTTACTATGGTTTTACCTATCTTTATTAGTCATTATTTAGTCTCCTATAGTTTAGGGAGAATATGTCTCTAGGAGAATATTCTCTTCAGTTCATACTTCAGTTTGATCAGTTGAGTGGAGTCTAGATGCCACATTGGGATCATCACCATGCAGCATTGGGATCATCACCAACTAATGCGCATTGTCCTTGGGATTATCACTAGACTAGCGCATTACTCATGATTCCCTGATCTCCTGCTCACTTCACTTTGTTTCAGTTAGTTAACCGTAGACTGATATACTATTTAACTCAGACTAGGTGGAAATTCACTCCCGTAACTGCTTGAGAGACTAAACTAGGTGGAAGTTTAGTCCCGTAACTGTTGGTGTGTGTCCAAATCACTCTAGACCACCACTATGGTGCATTGGATTCTCCTCTAGTGCGCATTAGTTGATTTATACATAGTATATCATGTGTAAATTATGATTCATTCATTTGGTTAATGAGAATTATTCCATTCTTTCTCTCTTGCTTCTCTTTTATCATATTTTCTCTGCAAATGGTGTATGTCATTTTCTAGCTAGATTTATTCTGTGCAGGTTCAACACATTTACTATAATAACCCTAGGGCGAACCCCAATTGTAAATGTAAATGTAAAATTACTTAAGCTGGTGAGATGTTTGATGTCATTTTTGCATGCACCTTTCATGGTATTGTGCGCACATGTACTGCGCACTAAAATGACAAAGTGTGCACATTCTAGGATATCGTGCGCAACAAACTTAAGCATGCACAATTTTGAGGTCAGATAGCCTTTGTGTATATGTTGAGTTTTGTAGGTTGGCGAGCCAGTTTATTATAAGCTAGAAGGCTTATGTGATGATTAGGCCAGAGAGCCTACATGATGAAGGCTAGTTGGCCTATGTTTGTATATGTAAATACTCATATCATTAATATTACACATTGGTGTGTGTAGACCGACCATGATAAAAGAGTATGGGGGACTAAAATTCACTAGTTGGGGAAAGGGAGATAAAATTTAAGGATAAGGGGATAAGCTTGGGAGATTTAGCCAAAATGGAATATTATATAATATTCCTTAAAGTATAAAGTATGGATAATGATTTTATCCTAAGTTCTAAGGATGGGGACAAGTGGGCCAAAGTATCTCTCAACATAACAAGTGTCAAGTTGGGAACATGCATACATAAAGTCTTGACTTAGTTCATTTTCCCATTCATTCATTCCATCATCATTCACTCACTCATTTAGTTGGCCTTCGTACCTTCATGTACCTATATCTGTAACTGTACATGTACATGTACTTGTATCCATACTTGTACCCATACCCGTACATGTATTTGTACCTGGTTAGCTTAGGAGATGGACTGAAGAAATGGGTTGTCAGGCCCGTGGGATATTGAAGAGGCGGGTTGTTAGGCCCGTGAGAAATTTCTCTCTAGGCGAGAGAATTGTCTAGAATTGATTAACGAAGGTGCCAAATTATAGCTACAAGGCTCTAAGACTTCATGTTCGGCCTATTGCTGAAGCCTAGAAAGGAAGTGGGGTAGCCGAAGAACTGTTGAGCAGAGAAGGGGCACACTTCCTGGGGTGGGACATGCATGTGGGGAATGAGGGACTATAGGCTATTAGTTTGAGTTGGCACATGTGATGGAGTATTTCCTGTTGTCTGAGATACATCAGCCTGGCTAGGAATCCCTTTACCAAGGTGGAATTTAGTCCCATATCGGGGGTGACCCACTACTGAGATTGATGAGCAGCGTGGTCTAAGGCTGAGAGGTTCGTGGAAGTTCTGCACACAATTGGTAATATTCTTACCAAGATAAGTGTCAATTGTGTGTTAAATTACATGTTGCATTATTATTTATGCATTTATTTTTATGGGTTTTTCCTATTTGTGTTGCATGTGTATTTTTATTATTGTTCTATATGAATATGTGCATTTGCATAATGTATTTTTCTATTTTAATTTATACATATAAATTTCCGCAAGATTTTTTGTGTGTATATGTTTTAATTTGTATACAATTCGAAAATTTTATGTGGCATAGCCCAGTTGGATGTTGGGGATGTTACAATATGGTATTAGAGCTCCATTTTTTAACACTGAGCCTAGATGGGCTGAGCAAGTTGAGTTGAAGTGAAATTCCACAGAGAATTGATTTCAAAGTGGCCAAATTTCAAGTTATAGAGCATCCATGGTAAAAATTAGATGCAATTGCGTGGAATTGGGAAAAAGCCCCAATTTATGTTGTTAAATTCATGGGAAAATTGAGAAATTTGGCCAAGTAGTGAGATATTCTTAAATTAATATATGTTCTAGCAAATTCATACCTAGATTGGGTTGAATTTGAAGTTACATGGAAGCCATGACAGATGGAGCGATATTAGTTGATTAAAATTTTCAATTTGTGAATTGAGTTTGGGAAAAATTCATTCCAAGAATGTCAACCAATAGTGATTTGTTCTTGCAGAGGTTGAATTGGTGTTATCAGGGTGAAATTGAATAGATTTCATAGTTATAGAATGTCTATGGTAAAAAATGGGGAAAACGTTTGGTAAAAGCCCCAATTTTTGTAGCGGATTTCACGAGGAATTGATTCACATATAAATGAATGTGTGCAGGTGTGCACACTAAAAATGCATGATGCGCAGTGAAAATCTTGTGATGTGTAAAAAATATTGGCGCACGGGCGTGCGCACTTAAATTTTGCGTTGCATGGTGCAGAGTGGAAATGCACCTAAAATATTGGCACTCGGGTGTGCGCACTTAAAATTGGCACTGCGATTGCAGAGTGGAAATGCACAGAAAATAATGGTGCGTGGGTGTGTACATTTAAATTTGGCATTGCAGAGTGGTAATGCACAAAAAATATCGGTGCTCAGGTGTCCACACTTAAATTTGGCATTGCGCGGTGCAGAGAGGTAATGCATGGAAAATATTGGTGCATGAGTGTTCACACTAAATTTATCATTGCACGGTGTGGATTGAGTGTTTCATGTGTAATACTAGAATGCGTGGTGTGTGCATGCATAATAATGGTGCGCGTTGTGTGCGCAGTATTGATAGAGTGCTGAGGAATTTTGTTGGTGCACGCGCAATGTGGGTATATGTTGTCACACAACAATTTAATTAATGCTGGACGCAGAGTACTGGTGCGCGGTGGGGGCATACTAAAATTTTTCATGGTGCAGTGCATAGAGTGCAATGCAGGCGTAATATTAGTGTGCGAAACAAAAATTGTGTGCAGCAGGTATTAGTGCATGAACCAAAATTGTGCGCGGTAGATATTGGTGCGCGACACAAAAGTAGTGTGCACCATTTATTGGGGCGACACAAAAGTGATCCACATTGGTTATAGGTGTGTGGAGCATGCACTACCTTATGGTGTTATTATGCATGCTAAATATGGGTGTAGATGTTCAAATTTATGCGTGTGAAGTCGTTTGGATGGTGTACAACAATAGAAAACCAATGAATTGCTGCAACATTTTATACTATTTGAAGGTCATCTTTTTGCAACGTGTTTTTGAGGCCCTAAACAACTTTTTTAGCTACTCAAGAACCTCGAGAACAAATTATACTAAGGTAAAATATTTCTCTATAGCTCAAATGAAAGATCCCGAAGAGAGATTTCTAATGGTGTAAATTGTTCGTCAAATGGATCTTTTATGAGGAAGTTACAGGACAAATAGTGGAGGGTAAATTTTAAGACCCAACTAACTTCGAAGGGCCATAACTTTCTGCTTTGGAATCAAATTGAGGCACAGGAGCAGTCTATGGAAAGATATTGAACCATAGAAAATATTTCTAGAGATGAATTAAAATTCTGGGCATGTTAAAAAAATTTAAGATGGCAAGGAAGGTACATGTAGCATTCCAGACCAAAAACACTAATTGGCCTAGAACTTCAACAGGTTGTAACTAGCAGCCCAGAACCCAGAAAGAGGTGAAACTTGGAAAGAATTTCCAAAATATGTATATGAAGAAACTCAATTGATATCCTACTAAAAATACAATGGAATAGGTGCAAAAATGCATAATTTTAGTGCATAATTGCACCAAGTTGAAGAGTGAACAAAAAACAATTAATGGACAATTGTCAAATAACCATAACTTTATGCTCAAGACTCAGAATTGAGCATGGAAGCAAGCGTTTGAAAGGTCTTGGAAACTAAAATGTAATTATTAACCCAGAAAATTGATTGTGGCATTCAATTTTCAGGAAATCAGAATAAATAATTCCAATGCATTATTGAACCAGAATGGTTCATATTTTCATGAAATTGTTGAAATAGTTAGCCTGACAAAGTTCTCTTGGTTGCACATTTTGCATATTTAAAAACAACTAGATCAGATGAGTATCATCACAGAGTGCATAGGAATGGAATATGCACAAGGGGCTTACATCTAGGAAAATGAGATCCGAGGGATGGATGTCCATATGGGAAATGAAGGAACAAAATCTAATGGACATGGAGAAGGAAGGGATGAAAACATGAATATGGTAGAGACCATTAAAAATTTGTAGAAGGATGTCCAAAGCCATAAATATTTTAATGAAAGGATTATGAGAGCCAAGGAGCAGGAGGAGGAATTCAACATGAAGTTAATTCAAAGCTTGAACAAAATAGAAAAGAAATTGGATAAGGAGAGTGGCTCAAGCAAATCAGGAAGTCACAGGTCTCCTAATGAGAAAAGAATAACAAGAAGTGTTAGTAGACGTCACCATCACTCCTCGAGGCATTCCAATAAGAGAGCACACATCATCTCAATTTCATCCCCTGTCAGGAAGCATAAGAGGTCTGGGGTGGATGAGATATGAGAAGAAATGAACAAAATCAAACCTCCTACATTTGATGGTGAGCACAAGAAGGATGAAGATGCAGAGACATGGTTGTTGGGCATGAGAAATTATTTTCAATTGCATAATTACTCTTCTCATGCAGAAGGAAGAATTTCCATATATCAACTCAAGGGAAAGGCATCCATGTGGTGGGATTAACTTGTGAAAGTGTAGCACATTAAAGAGAAACATGTTACTTTGAAGGAATTCAAGAATTATTTTGAAAAGAAATATTTGACTAAGAGATATTATGACAAAAAAATGAAAGATTTCTTTGAACTCAAACTTGGGAGTACGAACATAGATGAATATGAAAGAAGGTTTTTAGAACTGCTGAAGTATGTTTCTTTCATCAAGGATGAGAGAGTTAATATTCAAAGGTATTTGAGTGGATTTACATAATTCATCAGTGATAAAATACAGTATGATGATCCCAAAACATTGGAGGAGACCATAAGGTGAAATAAATTCCTATATGATTATAAAAAAGAAAGGCCAACTTTCCAAAAATCTTGGGAAGACAAGAAGAAATTCAATATGGATCATAGGAAGAAGGGGACTAAGCCACCATTCTACAAAAATAATCCTCAAGGATAGTCGACTTCCAGAAAACCCCAAATGATGGAGACAGTGGGTCAAAGGCCAAGGCAACCCACCTATTAAATGTTGGGGTTGTAAAGGAGATCATATGTTTAGAGATTGTCCTCACAGAGGTGAAAAAGTGAGAATTGTTTACAATATACAACAATTTGAAATAGTGGAAGACATGGGCAGAAGTGTACCAAGGATCTATGCATCCCTGGACAACAAGCAAGAAGAGTATCAACCACATATGATTGAAGTGTAAGGTATGATCAACAACCAAACCATTACTATTTTAATTGATTCAGGTGCTATTCATATTTATATAGATCCTAATATGGTGGAAAGTTTGCATTTTCCAAGAATAAAGCATGCAAAATCTTGGTTGGTGCAGCTAGCTATCAGAGCCAAAAGAAAAGTTAATGATATGGTTAAGTCGTGTCCTATGGACATGAATGGACTGAACACTAGAGCATATTTGAACATCTTGCCTTTATATTCCCATGACTATATAATTGGGATGGATTGGTTGGACCAACATCATGCTATCCTAGACTGTCATAACAAAACATTTACTTGCTTGGATGAGAAAGGGAACCTAAGGATAGTGCAGGTAATTCCTAGGGTAGCAATTGTCAGAGAAATTTCAGCATTGCAGTGGAAGAAATGTTACAGAAAAGGATGTCAAATATTTGTAGCTGATATGGAGGAAACACCTAAAGATAGAGTGTCAAATATTGAAGATTATGCAGTCCCAAAAGAGTTTGAATATGTGTTTAAGGAAATACCAAGATTACCCCCTAAAAGAGACATTGATTTCTCTATAAATATGATGCCTGGAGTGGCTCCAGTATCCAAGACCCCTTACAAGATGAGTACACCAGAATTGAAGGAATTGCAAATGCAACTTGAAAAGATTCTAAAGAAAGGGTATATATTCCCAAGTGTGTCACCTTGGGGTGCCCCAGTTTTATTTGAGAAGAAAAAGGATGGAACATTGAGACTTTGCATTGACTTCAGGAAGTTGAACAAGGTAACTGTGAAGAATAAGTATATGTTGCAAAGGATCGATGACCTCTTTGATCAATTGAAAGATGAAAAAAAATTCTCCAAGATTGATCTTAGGTCAGGTTATCATAAAGTAAGAATTAAAGAAGAATACATCAGCAATACTTATTTGAGAACAAGGTATGGTCATTATGAGTTCATAGTGGTGCCATTTGGGTTATCAAATGCACCAACTGTCTATGTTTAATGAATGGTATTTTCAAAGAATACTTAGATAAGTTTGTCATTGTATTTTTAGATGACATTATTATATATTCTAAGTCAGAGGAAGAGCATGAACAACACTTGAGGATGGTGTTACAAGTAATAAGGGAGCATCAGTTGTATGCCAAATTGAGCAAGTTCTCATGTTATCAGAAGCAAATTCATTATTTGGGGCATATCATTTCAGAGGAAGGGATAGTAGTGGATCCTGAGAAAATAGAAGCCATTAGAGGATGTTCAATGCCAAAGAATGTGACAGAGGTTAGATAATCCATGGGCATTGTAGGCTACTATAGGATATTTATTGAAGGATTCTCAAAGATTGCACACCCAATCACTTCCTTGCAAAAGAAGGGTGTGAATTTTTAGTGGACATTGGATTGTGAAAAGAATTTTCCAACACTTACAGAAATTATTAACAAGTGTTCCAATACTAAGGATTGTCGATCCAAATGAAGACTTCATTGTATGCACAGATGGATGTAAAGAAGGACTTGGTGGAGTCCTCAGTCAAAATGGGTTTGTTGTATGTTATGAATCAAGTAAGTTGAAGGAGCATGAAAGGAACTATGCCACTCATGATTTGGAGTTGGAAGCCATAGTGCATGATTTGAGGAAGTGGAGGCACTACCTCATGGGGAAAATGTTTGAGCTGAGGACAGACCATAATGGTCTAAAATAATTATTTGATCAACCAACTCTAAATGTTAGGCAAAGTAGGTGGTTAGAATTTCTTAGTGAATATGAATTTGATATAAAGCATATCAAAGGGAAAGATAAAAAAGTGTATGATGCACTCAGTAGAAGAGTGCATGAGTTAAATGTTACAGCCATTAGCATGTACCAATCATATTTGAAAGACCAAATTTTGAAGGCTGGAAAATCAGATTTGCAATACAAGGAATTAGTGGCAAAGTTACAGCAAGGTGTTTTGCAACAGAAAATTGAAGACTATAAACTAGAAAATGATGAAATTCTCATGTACAGGGGCATCTATGTACCAAATTCCCAGGAATTGAAAAATATAATATTAAGATAAATTAATAATGTACCTTATGTTGGGCACCCAGGTTATCAGTAAACTATTGCAGCTATCAAGAGCCAATATTATTGTCCAGAGATGAAGAAAGACTTTGTTGATTTTATTTTCAAATGTTTGGAATGTCAAAAGGTAAAGGTTGAGCATAGAAACTCAACTAGTTTTCTACATCCATTACCCATTCCTGAGTGGAAATGGGAAGTTGTAACAATGGATTTCATCCCCAACCTGCCCAAAACAAACAAGAAACATGGTTCTATCATGGTAGTGGTGGATAAGCTTACAAAAGCTACCCATTTTATTCCAATAAATCTCACTCACAAGTAAACTAACATTGTTGATTTTTATATGAGAGAAATTGCTCGATTACATGGTATACCCAGGACAATTGTGTCTGACAAAGATCCAAAATTTACATCAAATTTTTGGAAGGGATTTGGAACAAATTTAAATTTTAGTACAACTTATCATCCAGAATCAGATGGACAAACAGAGAGGGTGAATCAAGTGATTGAGGATATGTTGAGGATGTATGTGATGGATAAACCATCAAAATGGGAATACTACCTACACTTAGTAGAATTTTCTTATAAAAATGGGTACCAAGCATCTCTAAAGATGAGCCCATTTGAGGCACTTTATGGAAGAAGGTACAACACATAGGTAAGATGGGACAACCTAGCAGATAGAGTAGTATTTGGGACATAATTACTTAGGAAAATGGAAGAGAAATGTTGAAAATAAAACAAAATTTAAAGGTTTCCCAAGATAAGTAGAAAATATATGTTGATAAGGGAAAAACTCATAGGGAATTTAAAGTGGGGGACCATGTATTCTTGAAAGTGAAGGCCAACAGAAGTTCCCTAGAGTTGGGAAATTTTTCAAAGTTGGTAGCTCGCTATTGTGGGTCGTTTGAAATCCTAGAGAGGATTGGGTCTGTAGCATACATGCTTGTCTTTCCTACATCAATGACCATTCATAATGTATTTCATGTATCATTGCTTAAGAAATATATACCTGATGCTAATCATGTTATTGATTGGAATGTGACTCGGGTGGATCAATAAGGTGTTTTCCAAGTACATCTGGTACACATTATGGACTAGAAAATCAAACAGCTCTGAAATCGAGCCATGGATCTTATAAAGGTCCAATGGACTTGGTATGCTCCTGAGGACACAACTTGGGAGCATGAAGATGATATGCGGGCATAATACCCGCATCTTTTTGAGGATTTTTTAAATTTTGGTTGTATATGTGTATATTTCATTGAAGATAGTGCATAAATAAGGGGAGGGGAATGTAATACCCTTAGGCCGAACCCAAACTGTAAATGTAAATAAAAAAGTACTTAATTTTGAGAGTTGTTTGATATCATTTTTGCGTGCACCTTCCATGGTATAGTGTGCACATGTACTGTGCACTAAAATGACAAAGTGTGCACATTCCAGGATACTGTGCGTAGCAAACTTAAGTGCACACAATTTTGAGGCCAAATAGCCTTTGTGTATATGTTTCATTTTGTAGGCTGGTGAGCTAGTTTATTATAAGCCATAAGTCTTATGTGATGATTAGGCCAGAGAGCCTAGATGTTGAAGGCTAGTGGGCTTATTTTTGTATATGTAAAACTCATATCATTAATATTATACATCGTTGTGTGTAGATCGAGCATGATAAAAGAGTATGGGGGACTAAAATCCACTAGTTGGGGAAAGGGGGCTAAAAGTTAAGGATAAGGGGATAAGATAGGGAGCTTAAGCCAAAAATGAATACCATATTAATATTCCTTAAAGTATAACATATGGATAATGATTTTATCCTAAGTTCTAAGGATGGGGACAAGTGGGCCAAAGTAGCTCTCAACATGACAAGTGTCAAGTTGGGAACATGCATACATATAGTATGGACTTAGTTAATTTTCCCATTCATTCATTCCATCATCATTCACTCACTCATTCAATTATCCTTTGTACCTTCATGTACCTGTATCTGTAACCGTACATGTATCTATACATGTATCCATACATGTACTTGTACCCATACTTGTATCTGTACCAGATTAGCTTAGGAGTTGAACTAAAGAAGCGGGTTGTCAGGCCCATGGGATATTGAAGAGGTGGGTTGTTAGGCCTATGATAAATTTCTCTCTAGGTGAGAGAATTGTTGGGAATTGATTTCCCGAAGGTGCCAAACTGCATCTACATGGCTCTGAGATTTCCTGTCCGACCTGTTGAAGAAGCCCGAAAGGGAAGTGGGGAAGCCAAAGGACTATTGAGAAGAGAAGGGCACACTTCCTGGGGTGGGATAGGCATGTGGGGAATGAGGGATTGTAGGTTGTTAGTTTGAGTTAGCACCTATGACGAAGTCTTTCCTGTTATCTGAGATACATCAACATGGTTAGAAATCCCTTTACCCGGGTGGAGTTTAGTCTGAGTTCAGGAGTGACCCACTGTTGAGAGTGATGAGTATCATGGTCTAAGGCTGGAAGGTTCTTGGAAGGTATACATGCAGTTGGTGATATTCTTACCAAGATAAGTGTCAATTGTGTGTTAAATTACATGTTGCATTATTATTTATACGTTTATTTTTATGGGTTTTCCTATGTGTGTTGCATGTGTATTTTTATTATTGTTTTGTATGAATCTGTGCATTTGCAGAATGTATTTTTTTGTTTTAATTTATATATCTAAAGTTCCACAAGATTTTCTATGTGTATATGTTTTAATTTGTATACAGTTCAATAATTTTATGTGGCATAGCCCAGTTGGATGTCGGGGATGTTACATTTACAAATTCCAATAGTCATGATATGTTCCTAATATAGAGTGATCCAACAACTCATATTTTCCTTGATCTTAATGTATACATTGATTTGTGTCTTAACACCCGATTGGTCCATGATTTGTATTTAAAGAGAATGGAGGGTCATTTGTCAATGATCAATTGTGAGAAAATATCTTGTAAATCTCTCTATAATATTTTATTTTTCATTATTAAATTACTCCAAGTGGCCACGTCGACTGGGGTTGTGGATGTTTCCCCATAGGGGGTTTACCACGTAAAAACATCGATGTTTTGATCTTTGATATTGTTGCGTGAGTGCTTACGAATGTTAGGATATTAAGACACTTAGGAGTTAGATACGATCAACATGGTCTAATATATCGTTAGGTAAAAGTATGTTTCTTTAGTATGCATTAGTATGCATTAATATGCATTTGTAGTTAAGTAATCTTATGGTCACAATATATTCTTGACAGAGTGATCTGAAGGTTCGTATTCTCCTCGATCTTAATATCCACATTTATTTGTGGCTTAACACCTGATTCATCCATGATCTATATTTAAAGAGAATGGAGGGATATTTTTCGATGATTGATTGTGAGAAAAACTCTTGTAAATCTCTCTGTAATATTTTCTATTGCATTAATAAATTTCTCCAAATGGCCACATTGGTTAGGGTCGTGGATGTTTCCCCACGATGGTTTTACCAGTTAAAAACATCGATGTGTTGATATTTGATCTAGTTGTGTGAGTGACTACTGAAGGTGCTTATCCTCTATTAGAATACCTATGTTTTTGAACATGGTATTAGAGTGCATTTGAATACCCGCTCTCATTGTAGATCGAGATTGTGAAGTCATTTTGTCACATCTCTAGTTTATACCATTTTTGTATATTTATATGTTGAGAGTATTGTTCCATTGTGACTGGAGCACTCTTTTCAATTATGAATGTCTTTCATTTCACTCGAAAAGTTTTATGTTCTCCCAAGATACGGTCATTTCAGTCAAATCCAGAGGTATAAATCTTGAATATGCCCTTTTAAATTTTTACAAAGATAATATTTTGGTTTTATTTTTTTATTTTCGGATTACTACTCTTTTCAATCTGGGTATGCTCTTTTCCCTATACTCTGTGGGATCTCGTAAAATCAGAAATATATTGGAAAGGGTTTCCATGTTTGTGTATGCTCAGTAAATTGAAAACAAAGGGAAAATTTGCATTTGTCAAGTACGTTAACCAAGATCTAACCCTTATTTCCATTGAGAAGCGAAATTGTTTCTTATGTGAAAAATATTTTTTTATGAGCACGTTCTCCAAGATCATCTTCCACAACAACAAAAAAAACACCCCCAATCCTCCTTAACAATACAATTTCTTTTGAAATACATCACTTGGTTAAAAGTTGTTTTATTAAGTAAGAGGTCTTGAGTTGAAGTCTATTTCTTGTTACTTTTTTTTGAAAAGAAATTCATGCATCCATTTTAAAGTGTATTTCACTTAAATTATAAAAGTGAATCACTATAAGTAGCTTTAATATTTTATTTTAAGTTATTTATTTTGCATACAGCTTTCATTTATAAAGTAACTTCAATGTAAAAGTGATCCCTGCTTATTTTATAAAAGTGGGTCACTTCATAAGAAACTTACTTGTAAAAGTGAGATTATTAGAAGGAGGGGTATCACCACGTGGACCAACTTCTATTTTCCATGTGGCTCTTTGGTTACCATTTATGTATTTTTTTAAATGGAATAACTTTCACATCTGAAGCCTGTTTTCAGTGTCGTTTTTTTGAGACACCTATTCTCCCAAGAGCATTCCATCCAAGTCATCAGTTTCAAATTTTAAATTCATATTCTCTACATATTTGATATGGCTTCTCCTAGTGATATTTTTCTCACCATTACCAACTACTTATCATGGAAATCCCATATGGAGGATGTATTAAGAAGTAAATGTTTGTATAGGATTACCTTGGAAAAATAACAAGAACCCATTGATCATGACAAGTATGTTAAGCCCTAAATAGTGGCACATTATCCCTTAATTGGGGCATACTACATTAGTATTGTTATATTTTTTTTATGTCAGCTTGGGACCATTAGTTGTAATTGTACCTCCTAATCTCCTATATATACCAAGGAGACCTTTTCATTTGGAATCATCTTGCATTGGTAAATTTATGTGGTGTATAAGGAGGTTTCCCCATCAAAGAGGCTTATTATATGAAATTCTCTCTTTGTCAAGGTGCTGAGTACTTATTCTGAGGTTTTTAATGTTATTTTTGTATTTGGTTCTTAACATTTGGTATTAGAGCTCAAGGTCTTGGGGTTTTGTTGCTGCATCTGAGACACCTTGGCATTTTCGCTATAATTTTTTTCTACAAAGTTTCAGAAGGAACTCCTTGGAGAATATTTTAGATGGATCAAGGTACTTGGGGTTCAAATTTTATCTCATGAGGCCTTATACTTTCAAAGATATAGCCTGTGTAAGATAGGGTTCTGGAATCATCCTGAATTTAGTCATCGCAAAATTTATGCTATAATTTTTTTTTGTGATGTTTCAGACCTTGAAACTTGGAGGATATTCATAGAAATTATCAAGGTAGCTTTGATAAAAATTTCATCTTCTGGGTCATCCTAATTTTGTAGATAAACCATGTGTAAGATAGGGTATCTTCCTAGTCATATTAACTAGTCTCAAACAAGTGTTCCGGGTAAAATAGTGGTATCTTATTTAGTGATTATCCAAATTAAGTGAGCCTAGTTACATTAGACAGTGGAAATTATTTAGTATTTATGGTGCAAGTTTTAGAATCAAATATTAGAGATTGTTCTCTTGCCACGCTTTACAAGTATGCTCTCCTGGAAGGGCCAAAAATAATCAAGGTGTGGGGAATTTACCATAACTTCCACTTGGCACATCCATTTTTGATCAAACCTATGGCATTGTAGAGAAGATGTATCAGAGAAATACAAAACAGAATTTTCAGACCTAGAAGGGCCAAAATTTTGGATATATAGCAGAAGAAATATCGTCTAGAAGAACCACCTCGAAATGAAGGTTTAAAAGTGATACTTGGCCAACATGCCACCAAAAAACTGAAATTATACACCAAATAAGCCTTCAGACAGTCCTACTTGGACTCTTAATGAAGGTGATGAAATGTGCAAGGACATAAATGATTTAAAAAATAAGACAATAACAAAAGATGAACTACAAGGGATGATGTATTCAAATGAAGCTAAGTTGGAGGAAATAATGGATACTAAGATGGATGGTTTAAAAAGGGAGATCATGGAAGGATTGAAAAATTTACTAATAGAGAGGCCACCTGGAAGTAAAAATGTATCCCATGAAATTCATGATTAGGACACAAGGAAGATGAATCAAGACTGGAGAAACTCCAACTTTGGGTTGAAGACCAACCACTTTCCTAAGATCGATATGAGAAATTTTGATGGCAAGGATCCAATTACATGGATACTTCAGATGGAGCAGTTCTTTGATCTATATGATGTGTTACACACACAAAAGGTACGAATTTATTCTTTATATTTAGAACCCAATCAATTTGTGTGGTATCGATAGATTTTTTCTTGAAAATCACTTGTCACTTGGACAATTTTCATGGAAGAAATGATAACACACTATGAGCATACAAGGAGAAATACCTTATTTATCCAATTGATAAATCTCAAGCAAAAGGGTTCAATTTCAGAGTGCATTGAGAACTTCCAAAGATGGAATATAAAGGTAATGAATATTCCGAATGAGCACCTGATTGATGTATTCATAGGAACTTTAAAGGATAACATTCAACATGAGGTTTTCCTTTGGGAACCCAAATTAGTGGAGAATGTGTTTAGGATGGGGAGAAATGTTGAAAGTAAAAATATGGTTATGGCTACTAGAAGGACCACTCCTAACATATATCGAGAGAATATTGTTCCTTCCTTTAAAACGTGTCAACCTAAAAGGTTGACACCTCAACAATTGGAGGAAATAAAAACAAAAGGTTTATGCTTTGATTGTGAAAACAAGTACAATAAGGAACATAAGTGTGGTGAGAAGAAATTATTCTACATAGATTGTGAAGAGAAAGAAGAACACGAACAAGAACCATCTCAAGATGAAAATGTAGAAGATATTTCTTCTGAAGAGTTGAATTCCATGATATCATGTAATGCATTGGCTAGAATTAGCACTCCTCAAACCCTCAATATCGAAGGATATATCAAAAAGTAAAAGGTAATAGTCCTAATTGATTCTGGTATTACTCATAATTTCATTTACCATAAATTAGCTAAATCTCTCAATTGCTTTATATATCTAGCTCCAGAGTTTCAAGTAATGATTGCAAATGGAGAAACTATCAATTTCTTAAGAAAATTACATAAGATCAATCTTACTATGGGGGAATATGTAATGAATATTCCAATGATTGTTATACCCATGGGTGGTACTGATGTCGTACTAGTAGTCCAATGGTTACAATCATTGGGAACATTGGCTTTTGATTTTCAAGAATTGTTCACGAAATCTTCATTGGAAGGAAAGGAAATTGAGTTAAGGGGTATCACAGAGACACCCAGCAAGGTGATAAGCTCTAATGGCATGAAAAAATTATTGAAAAAGGGGCATCAGGGTGTAACTGTACAATTATGCTTACTAGATGTTCAAACATCTAAGACGTTTGTTCCCCTAGATCTCCAAGGGATCATTGATATGCATTCCAAAGTATTTGAAGATATTTCCATAGGTCTTCCACCCACTCGAAATCATGATCATGATATTCACCTAATTCCTAGGAGTGTTCCTCCTAACATTAGGCCTTATAGATACCCTTATGCCCAGAAGAGTGAAATCGAGCGTATGGTTGAAGAAATGTTTGAGGTTGGAATTATTAGACCTAGCCAAAGTTCTTACTCTGCACTGGTAGTAATGGTGCTCAAGAAAGAGGGATCATGGTGTATGTTTCCATATTATAGAGAGCTCAACAAGATCATTATTAAAGATAAGTTTCACATTCCCTTCATTGATGAAATGTTAGATGAAATACATGGAGCAATCTACTTCACAAAGTTGGATCTTCATTCAGGGTATCATTAGATTATAATGAAGGAAGCAGATATCCCAAAAACAACATTTTGAACTCATGAAGGCCATTATGATTTTTTGGTCATGTCTTTTGGCCTTACAAGTGCACCTTCCACATTCCAAGGGTTGATGAATTCCATTTTCAAGCCCTTTGAATTTTTTTTTTAGTATTTTTTGATGATATACTAATCTATAGAAAGTCTTCGGAGGATCATGCTTGACATGTTGACAAGGTGCTACAACTACTAAAGGAGAAACAACTATATTCCAAACCATCCAAATGTTTCTTTGGGGTGAAGGAGGTAGAGTATTTGGTTCATATTGTATCTCATGAAGGTGTCAAGGTAGACCCTAACAAGATTAAGGCCATGATGTACTGGTTGATTCCCAAAGAATTTAGAGGATTTCTGTGTTTGACAGGTTACTACCGCAAGTTTGTTCGGAAATATGGAAGAATAGTAGCACCTTTCATAGAATTAAATAAGAAGGATGCATTTTCATGGACTCTAGAGGAAACTCAATATTTTAAAAAAATTAAAGAGGCGATGTGGAAATCTCATGTATTGACCACACCAGACATCACAATTTTTTTTATTGTGGAATGTGATGCCTCGAGAAATGGCATTGGTGTTGTTCTAATGCAATAAGGAAGGCCCCTAGATTTTGAAAGTTGGCCACTTAAGGGAAAGGACTTACACAAACCCATTTATGAGAAGGAAATGATGGAAATAATTCATTCATTGAAACAATGGCACCCTTACCTAATAGGTAGGCACCTCAAGGTCAAAACATATCATGATATTCTTAAATACTTCTTGGAATAAATACTATCTTCAGAAGAGAAACAAAAATGGGTGACCAATATGTTGGGTTATTATTTTGAAATCATCTACAAAAAATGGAAGCAAAATGTTGTGGAAGATGCATGCTCAAGAAAGTATGAAGATGTTGAGTTCTTTCTTTGTCTTATCTTGAGCATCCAACCTGATTGGATAATAGAAGCGAGGGATGAATAGAAGAATGACGAAAATCTGTGGACTCTCATTCAAAGGTTGCAGCAGGATTCCAGTGCATCATATACATTTACATGGAAAAAGGATTTACTATGGTACAAATATCACTTATATTTATGTAAGAACTCCCAACTCAAACAAAAGGTAATCTTGGAATTGCACACCTCTCTGGTAGGAGGGCACTCAATATTTTTGAAAACCTACCATAGGGTCAAGAAGGAATTTTTTTGAGATGGCCTTAAAAATGATCTTCAAAAGTTTTTGGTAGAATGTTTGGTTTTCCAACAAAATAAGGTGGAAACAATTAAGATGCTAGGTATTTTACAACCATTATCCATCCCAATTCAGTGTTGGGAGGAGGTTTCAATGGATTTCATCACAGGGTTGCCAAATTATGAAGGAAAGAGTGTCATCATGGTGATTGTTGATAGACTGGCCAAGTACACACACTTTTTTGTACTCTCTCATCCTTTCAAATACAATAAAGTTTCCACTGCATTCATGGAGACAGTTCAAAAGTTACATGGAAGCCCAAATATTATTATAAGTGGAAAAGATCCCATCTTCACTAGACATTTTTGGACAAAATTATTTTCTTGTTTGGGTACTCAATTGGCTCATAATTCATCTTATCATCCTCAATCTGATGGACAAAATGAGATAGTAAAAAAATTTCTAGAAGGCTACCTGCGTTGCTTTGTCTCTGATAAACAAACACAATGGTTCAACTAGTTACCCTTGGCATAATGGTGGTATAAAACTTTCTTTCATACTGCAACAAAAATGACACCATTTATGTCACTCTATGGATATCACCCACCTTCCATCACTTCTTCTCTAAAAGAAAAATCGAAGGTTCAAGTAGTTGAATATCACATTGAGCATCAACAAAAAATTGTCCAACTCTGAAAGGATAACATGACCATGGCACTGAATCACATGAAACAATAAGAAGATCAACATTGTAGTGAAAGAAGTTTTGAAGTATAGGATTGGGTATTTTTAAGACTACAATCATATAAACAGATGTCCATCAAGCAAGATAAGAAGGATAATAAATTATCACCAAAGTACTCTTGCCCTTATAAGGTGTTGCAAAAGATTGGTACCATGGCATACAAATTGGAGTTGTCTGGATCTTCACGATTACACCCATTTTTCCATGTTTCATGCTTAAAGAAGGTTATAGGTAACAAGATCCTATTTAAAACTATATTTCCAAAACTTGACGAGGAAGGGAAATCATATTGGATCTTGAATATATCACTCACACAAGAATTCGCCAGCTGAGGAATAGATCCATTTCAGAGTATCTCATTAAGTGGAGGAAACTACCTCCTGAATATTCCACTTGGGAAGATGATTCTTTTATACAGAAGCATCCATAATTACTCAAGCATTACATACAACACTTTCCTGAAGGGGAGGGGCATTTTAAGCCTTAAATAGTGGCACATTACCTCTTAATTGGGGCATATTACAATAGTATTGTTATTTTATTTATGTCAACTTGGGTCCATTAGTTGTAATTGTACCTCCTAGTCTCTTATATATACCAAGGAGACCTTTTCATTTGGAATCATCTTGTATTGGTAAATTTATGTGGTGTATAAGGAGGTTTCCCCCTCCAAGAGTCTTATTATCTTAAATTCTCTATTTGTCAAGGCGTTGAGTACTTATTATGAGGTGTTTTATGCTATTTTGGTATATGGTTCTTAACAAGTATGCCAAATGGGTTAATAGGAATGACAAAGTACCTGGACTAATCAACATGCCCATATCTCATGATTTAAAGTTTCACCTTCAAGGAATTGAGGTTCTAGATAAATCTTGGGAAAATCTTGATGTTTTTTTTGGTAAACACAATATTATTCAAGCTCACTAGTTGGAAAATCAGTTAACGAATTTAAGTCCAAATGATTTTCCTTGCATTGAATATTACTTAGCTAAGTTCAAAACACTTGGACTTTTGTTTATAGAGTCCCAACTAGATATGAAGGAAGATTGATGCATATATGTTATTCTCTCTAAGACTAGTAGTGCATATTATGTTTTTGTATCTAACTTTTATGCCACTAGAGAAGTTCCAGGGAGTGCTAATTATAAACATCCCTCTCTTAAGTCATTTTTTGATGCTATAATTCGAGAACAAGATAATCTTGTGCAACTTGGACTGGTCTGCAATATAGGTGCATCCAACAAAGCCTTAGTGGCCTAGCAGAAAGATAAATCCAAGAATCAGAAGATGCAACATCCTCGCCACATCAACAAGCAAAACAAGGGTCTCAAACCCTCTCTTCCATCTTCTAGTCCTAATGGTGACAAAGGAGAAAAATATTAAAATAAGAAGACTGACAGACATTGTAACTTATGTGGGAAAGATGGTCATGTAGAGTCAAAATATTTTAAGAATATGGAATCTTTGGAAGCAATGATGAAGAAGCACAACATTAGTATTGAGTATTTCTCTTATAACTCTTCTTCTCATGGACATGCACTTTCTTCTCCTGGTTTCTTCTTCAATGAAACTTTTACTCATTATTCTTATGAGTGGCTTGTTGATTTTGGAACATCTTATCATATGGCTAAAGATAAAGCCATATTTTATGCTCTACATGAATGTAACACCAATAAAATATTTGTTGGTGATGATATATCTCTTAATGTTGTAGGGTCTGGAATAGTTCAGTTAGATAATGGTCATTTCAATTATGTATTATCTGTTGCAAGTCTTTCCTACAACCTTCTATCATTATATTAGATTACTCATTCATGTGAAGGTAAAACCTTAGATTTTTCACCTCACCAAGTCGTAATTACTGATTTAAAAGATATTAAGCATGTTCAACTAAAATTGTTGATGATATTACCAGGTTGTACAAGTTTGATAACTTTGAGTCATCATATTTTCCATGAAATCCACTATTCCATATACACCACAACAAAATGTTGTTGTTGAAAGAAACAATTGCACATTAAAATAAAATGGCTAATTGTGTCATCTAATCTAAGGGATTAAGTCTTAATTATTGGGTTGAAGACATTAACTGTGCAAATTACATAGTAAATTGCACTACCACAAAGGCTCTAAAATATATAACACTCAAAGAAGCATGGAATAAAATTAATCTAGATGTAAGCTACTTTGGTGTATTTGACAATGTAGCATGGGCTCAAATTCATGATGAGAAAAGAAAAGCTTTACTGCCTAAGAGTGAGAAGTGTGTTTTTGTTGGTTATTATGAAGATGTCAAAGGTTACAAACTTCTTCAACCTCATTCCAATGAAATTATTATTAGAAGAGATATTAAATTTAATGAAAATCTATTGGCCTATCATTCTAATTTAGAGTTTGTGCCTTCTTCATCCTGTGATCCATCTTCATCATTTGTGTAATATTTGTTCCTATTTTAGTTTCTTCTTCTTCAGATGATGATAGTGAGGATGAAAATCCACCTCCACCTACTCAAATTCCTCCTGATGATTCCATTGAACATGAACCTGCACTAGCACCATAGCTTCCTCGATGGGTCCATACAACTCAAGAAGCATCCAGTGATCTTTTCATCGATCCTTCATATCAGCATCAAACATGTTCATAGTTCAAACGAGCCTCTTCTATTTTGACTCAAGTTTCATAGAATCGTGATCCAAAGACATTTTCAGGAGCTTTAGGTCATCCAAATTGGGATACAACAATGAATGAAGAGTATTGTTCTTTAATCGCAAACTATCCATGGGATCTTGCACCTCTTCCAAAAGAAAGAAAACTTGTCAGATGTAAATGGGTGTATAGAACTAAGTATGCATCATATGGAAGTGTTGAAAGACACAAGGACCATTAGTTACCAAAGGATTCTCTCAAGTTGAAGGCATTAACTATAATTGAACCTATTCCCCCATAGCCAAAATGAATTGCATCTGCCTTGTTCTTTCCCTTATTTCCTCACATAAATGGGAGGTTGATCAGATGGATGTTAAATTTTCCTTCTTGCATGGGGATTTTCAAAACGAAATATACAAGGAAAAACCTCATGCCTATGTCCATAATGACTCCATCCTTTCTTTCCACCTTATGAAATATATTTATGGTATTGATCAAGCTCCTTGAGCTTGGTATGCCAAAATTGATTACTTTCTTCTTGCTACTGACTTTTCTAGATGTCATTCTGACCCTAATGTTTATACCAAGAAAGTAGGAGGAAGGAATTTTTCTTTCCAAGTCTAAGTATGCTTGTGACCTTCTTCCTCACTTTCACATGGAATATTTTAAACCATCCCCTTCTCCCTTCTAATTTGGAGTCAAACTTGTTGCCACCTGTACTTCTCTCGAAGTTTATTCCACTTTGTAACGTCAATTAGTTGGTAGCCTCTTATATTTGACTCATACCCGTCCTAATATTTCCTTTGTTGTTGGTCTTGTTTCCCGATATATGAAAACACCCCATGAAATTCATTGGAAATCAACTAAAAGGATACTTTGGTATGTCCAAGGTACAATTAATTTCTATATACATTACAACTTAGGGGGGATTCCTTTATTTGTTGGTTTCACTGATTCAAATTGGGTCAATAACCCTGATGATCAAAATTATACTACAAGTTATGTTTTCATCCTTGGTTCAGGACCTGTCACTTGGGCCTATATGAAACAATGAGCTATTGATCCTTCTTCAACAAAAGAAGAGTATAGAGAAACGCTTAATGCAATTCAAGAAGCCTTGTGGCTTCGAAAGATCCTTTCAAATTTTGGATTCTAGTAGCAGCATGTGAAAACCCTCTGGTGTGACAATAAGAGTGTCATCAAGCTTGCCAAATACCCAGTACAACATAAGTGTAGCAAACACATTGAGCTACACATGAAATTCATCTGAAATATCATTCATGATCAAGTTATTAAAGTTCTCTCTTTCCCTACAGAAGATCAACTTGTTGACATATTCACAAAGTCTCTTACATAAGCGAAGTTTTACAAAATTTGATCTATGTTAGGAGTTCAGGAAGTTTTCATTAAGAGGGTATATGCTCTAATTCCTCCTTTCTCATCCTATTGTATCGCCTTTGTAAATCCTTCAATCCTATCCCAAGTTGTTCTTAAGGGGGGATGTTAGGATATTTAGACACTTAAGAGTTAGTTAAGATCAACTTGGTCTAATGTGTCGTTAGGTAAAAGTGTGTTTCTTTAGTATGCATTAGCATGCATTTGTAATTAGGTAATATGATGGTCACAATACGTTCCTATCATAGAGTGATATGACGATTCATATTCTCCTTGATATTAATGTATACATTGATCTATGGCTTAAAGAGAATGTAGGGTCATCTGTCAATGATAAATTATGAGAAACTCTCGTGTAAACATCTCTTTAATATTTTCTTTTTCATTAATAAATTGCTCCAAGTGGCCATGTTGGTTTGGGTTGTGGATGTTTCCCAACAAGGGTTTTACCATGTAAAAACATTTTTATGTTGATCTTTGATCTGGTTATGTAAGTGTTTACTGAATGTGTTTGTCCTCTATTGTTATACCCGTGTTGTCGAACAATTGAAGGTGTTCATGCTATGTTGGAATACATGTGTTGTCAAACATAAAACTTAGGATATTTGGTATGTTATAATTGGTATCAGAGCTAAGGTTACAACACTAGGGGTTGTATGGTGTCAAGAAATAATAATCAATGTGTATAATAGAGTTTTCATCCAAAATAAGGTACGAAGGAGAAATAATAATATCAGCTCTCTCACTGTAATTGCCATAGATATAAATGTAGAGGTTTTGCTACTGTAATTATTTTCATCCAATGGAATAAATATCTTACCTTCAGTTTTAATGAGTTTCCAACAAATATGATATATGAGAATAATTTATCTAGTCATTGGATGTCCATCTCTGCAAATAGGATTCTAACTTTGGACATTCAGGTTTGAAAATTCATCGAACACATAAGAGTGTGTATGTTTATTTTTCACTATTGGTCACCTAATGGTATTTTTTTATAGACTCATATTCACAAACATAATTTACCCATATGATATTCATGTTGGTTACAGAAGGAATATTCACAAGTACAATATCCAAGCCATATTGGTCAAAACATACAAAAAATAAATAAATTCCTAGTACTATATTATAGTCTTTTGATGGAGGTTCATATTCAAGAGTAAAAAAAAACACTACAAAATGTTCTTGATAGAAGTCAGGAAGAGCCATTAACATTGAAAAACAAAGTAATTTTACATTCAAAGGACTAGCTCATTTGCTAGTTGTAGTTTTATCAATTAGGTGGTTATATTTCAAGACTTTACTATGATGCCATGGATGATCAAATTGACTCTCTTTTCCACAAGGATTGTTGACATTCTCATGTAATGAACATGGAATCATTTATTTACTTGAACAAAATTAATGGGTATTAATTCATATCATGTTTATTCCATCACAGGTAACCAAATTTTCCCTTTATAATCCATTTTTGTTATTATTGATTTTTTCAATGACTAGCTCCAACAATTAAGAGAATTCCACTACATTGACAATCCATTATTTACATGTTGATGAACATAAGAAGCAATACTCTCAACCAGTATGTAACATGTAAATTACTGTCACACATTGATGCTCACAACTCATGAGAAATCACTATGCTTGAGAAGATATTGACATTGGTTATCAATCTGCTAGAAAATTTTGATTTTTAGGGGTATAAAATACTTTCGAATTATATTTGCCACAAGGTATCATTTTTCTAAAGAAATCAAAAAATATTTCCATTATTTCCTTGTATAGAAGAGAACCCCACATTGAGGAGATAAATTTGCTTGTCTCCTTTGCATCTTGTTGGATATTCAATGATGGATGACTTATTTCTCTATTTACAATACACATATCTACTAATGCTTAATTACTTGATATGTTATTCAATTTTTCCTATTATATAAAACTTCTGATTGTGGGTAGTTGTATTGAAACTTCTTATTTTGTACTAAGTAACTTGTATTCTTAGAATGTCTTTGTGCAATTTGAATTATTTTTGTTGTGTGCTAAAAATGAGAGTTGTCTACATGAACAAATATGGGAACAATGTCTGTAAATAAACTAAATGAATGTAAAATAAGTGATGTTTTTATGTTATAAAATGGAATTCTTAACATCTTGATGTTTGTGATTGTAGTTTATTTGCTTCCCTTCCTATTAAACTCCAAAACTGGGCAATATATTTCCATGGATTCTTGATTTGGTTGTATTTCCTTTGGCTACCCCATTTGAATATGACCCTTATCCATTTCGTTTGTGGGCTCCTTAGGGGGTATTCTTTTATCGGAGTTGAATTAGAGTTGAATTCCAAAAGATATTTAAGAGTATTTTGTGAATTATATGGTAACGACAGTTTGGGAATTATATCCAATTTCCATATTTCATTCACTAACCAAGAGTCGAGTATGGTTTGGACTGCAATTTGTCTATAGTTAACCAGACGATTTTTAAAAGTAATTGATTTTCTAAAAAATGGTATTTTTGCGTAGATTCTTACCAATTTACACCCAAAAGAGTATCATGATCTAATGGAGAAAGAGGATAATCCAAAATATGAATCAAAACATGTATTCATCACAATTTACAGGTCTATGAAATAATGAGCATCATAGACACTTTGCATAAGTTCATTTACAAATGAATTTACACATAAGGCATATGATAATGATTTGGAGGTGGAGGGATCTGAAATCTACCTCAATGAAGCTCTCGGGCACAAAAATTGGTATGATAGTAGGTTGAATTCATTGATGGATTATTTGATGTCAAGATTCCCTCCTGTCACAACCACAGGTCGGAAGGTCCATGTCGACTCACAGGATTTTCTCTTCCCTATTGGCTCAAAGAAATCTAAGGTTCTTTTGTTTCCCTATCGGGAAATATGCACCCACAGTAACTCTCGTGGGATACCCCTTCCTTTACAAATTGGGAGATCGGACTTCGCGACTTCGCGAATCCAAAGGTCGAGCGTAGGTTCCACGAATCCCTGAAACCCAATACAAGTCAACGCTGACCTCTTCTTCTCTCTCCTATCGGGACTTCTTCTATCATGAATTCTCCATTCGCAATGCCAAGAAACTTGCTTTACCGACTCCTGAACCCCGATGTGCCGAAACTCCAATGCACTTGCGAGTTGAATTTTCAACGGTCGTTTCACTCCATCGGCATTTCAGAGTTCACAATATCGCGAATCCTAATGCATATGTTTCGGGCCTTCTCACCATGAAACTCCGATAAGTTTTTCCACCTGTCCCCCTCCTGACCCTTGTGGCCCCACACTATCCTTTAGCCTGTCGGGATATCACATTTCACGATTTTGCGATTCCTGTTTCAAATTTACGGGCTTCAACCTACGAAAACCAGATATACGATCCCATGCGCAAATCCGACAGTCCTTGTGGCTCGGATCAATGACTTTGCCCCTCCTGAGCTTTGAACCCTCTGAGAATACGTCGTTGTATCTCCCTTGCACCTTTGTGAGATCTAACGGCTCACAGGATGTCGCGAATCCTCCTCGGAGAATACCGACCATCCGTTCCTCCTTTTAGAAATATGCGAAATGACTAAGTGTTCTTCAACAGAACTCATCCACGTACGCGCAACTCGCAACGCCTATTTTAACCACTTCACGGCACAATCTCCCCATGCTTCCCTTCAATGGGTTCGAAGGCCTTACCCTTCCTGAGCTTTTCCACGACTTTCAAGTCCTTCAGAAAACCTCTTGCATGCACTCCTTGAGGCAAACCTTCAATCCTGTCTGAGTGTTGAAGTCCCTCGGCCTGCGCACTCCTTGCATGGCTCCTGTGCTCAAGTGCGACTATGGGGAAATGAGAACAAAGTAAAACTATCTGAACTTCAGAGACGCAACCCTGAATTTTTGTCAACGCATTCCTTGCGGACACTTCAACTGCACTCCTTGCAGGAATTCTTACTCAGATAGAGAAACAATTGAAACTCATTCCTTCTTCCTCTCAGAATTCAATTCAAACATGAAATCATATACACAACATATAAAGAAAATGTATAACAGGAAGTAAACATTCATGAGCATACCATTCAACATCAACATACAGAGAACAACACAAAACCATGTATTTGAATCAATCTCTTTCTATTAATCCAAGTATCAGTACATGGGTGTTCTTACACAACTCTCTGCTTGCTCTTTCTCTTCCTAGATTCAATAATGTTACAATACACAATGAGGGTGTCTATATCCCATTTCCCTCTTGCGCTCTCAAACAATATAATCTAGAATTAAATCCTATCTACCTGCATTAACTACTTTAAATGCCTTCTACCTACTAAGGACGAGAGCTAAAGGCTCAAGGTACGATTACATAATACAAGGCCATCTCATCTTAATCGCTCATTTAAGATGGCACAACAATCTAAGGGAATTTCAAATTTTGGGCTGGCGCTTGTACAGCTGTCTGATTGCTTCCACGTTGGTTCGCTTGATGTGGTTGATGCTCCTGCATCATACTCCCTCGCTTGAAAATTTTCATGGGCTCCTATCCATGAGCTCCTTTACGGTTTTTCCATGCTTTTGTATCTCTGTTTCATTCTCCCAGTCGGCATCATCAACTAGATGGTTCTTCCACTTGACGAGATACTCAAAGTATTGTTTTCGCCTGGTCCCCTTTCCTACTCTCTTGTCCAGTATGCACTCCATCTGTGGATTCTCTGTGAATGGCATCTGCTTTGTCCACTGGATCACTGGCTTCTCATTTCTAGTGTTTGTTTCCTCATCTCTATATGGGTACAAATCTGAGATATTGAATATCGGAGAAATTCCAATCCCATCGGGTAATTCAATCTCATAAGAATTTGCCCCAAACTTCTTTAAGACCCTACATGGCCCGATTTTCTTCATCTTCAGCTTATTATATGTCCCTCTCGGGAACCTTTCTTTCCTTAAATGTGCTAGAACTAGATCACCAACCTCAAACTGAAGTTGTCTCCTGTGTTGGTATGTTCTACGCTTATATTCTTGGCTTGAATTCAGCAGTCGCTCCTTCACCCGGCTGTGAAGTTCCTTCATCGCTTCTGCGAAATCTTCTGCACTAGCACTCCTAGTCGCAATCTGTTCTGAATCCCTCAGTTCAGAAATTCCCCTGGGTTGCATGCCATAAACAACCTGGAATGGACTCTTCCCTGTGCTTCTGTTCACCGAGTCATTATACGCAAACTTTGCCTACGACAATATGTGGTCCCACTGGGTATGGTGCTCTGTCACCAAGATTCTCAACAAGTTTCCCAGAATTTTGTTGACCACTTCTGTCTGTCCATCTGCCTGAGGATGATAAGCTGAACTAAATGCCAAGTTAGTTCCCAGCTTCTTCCATAAGGTCCTCCAAAAATACCCTATGAATTTGGTATCTCGATCCGAAACTATACTCCTCAGCAACCCATGAAGTCGAATGACCTCTTTGAAAAACAGATTCACAATGTGAGTTGCGTCACTGGTTTTCTGACATGGAATGAAGTGTGCCATTTTAGAAAATCTATCCACCACCACAAATATTGAATCAACACCTCTTTGTGTTCTTGGCAACCCCAATACAAAATCCATGTTGATTTCACCCCACGGCCTCTCCGGTATGGGAAATGATTGATAAAACCCCGCATTCTGCTTCTTTCCCTTCGAATGTTGGTAAATTATACACCTGTCTACAAATATATTGACATATGCTCGCATTCCCGGCCAAAAATATGACTCGTCTAGCTTCACGAATGTCTTGTCATGGCCAAAGTGCCCTGCCAATCCTCCACTGTGTTTCTCCTTCAGCAAGTTCTCCCTCGTGGAGCATTTCAGAATACACAGCTGATTACCTCTAAACAGTAATCCTTCTTGGATCATATACTCCATCCATTAGCTTCTATCTCTGAGAAATGGATTCTCATCTACTTCATACACCTCCTTGAAATCCTGATCTTCGACATAGATGTCCCTGAGATCATCAAAACCCAGCATTTTGACTCGGAAATCCTGCAACAACAAACACTTCCTGCTCAAAGCATCAACAACTTTGTTAGCAGTACCAGAAATATGTTTTATCACAAAAGTGAAATTATGCATATACTCAACCCATTTGACATGTTTTTGATTCAACTTCTCCTGTTGAGTCACAAACTGCAGTGCATGATTTTCACTGTACAAGACAAACTCTTTGGGAATCAAGTAATGCCTCCATTTCTTCAGTGCCTGTATAATAGCATAGAAATCCTTATCATAAGTGGAGTATTTCACCTTCACCTCATTAAGCTTCTCACTGAAATACACTATCGGTCTGTCTTCCTGACTTAAGACTGCTCCGATTGCAAATCCGCTTGCATCGCATTTCACCTGAAATGTTTTCTGGAAATCCGACAACACCAAAATTGGTTGTTCCGTGATCTTCCTCTTCAACAAATTGAAGCTCTTTTCAGCCTCTTCAGTCCAGTGAAAATATTTATGTCTTTTCTTCACCGTGTCCATCGTCACTGCGCTAATTCCACTGAAATTCCTGATGAACTTTCGGTAGAAACTGGCCAATCCATGAAAACTTCTCACCTCGAAAATACTTCTCGGTGATGGCCAATTCTTGATCACTTCTACATTATCTGGATCCATCCTCAACTCATTTTCTGAAATAACAAATCCCAATTAAATGAGCTCTGTCTTCATCAATGATGATTTCTTCATGTTTATCAACAACTTCTCCTGCTGTAATTTCCGCATCACTATAGCCAAATGCTTCAGATGCTCTGCCACTATTTTAATGTAAACCAGTATGTCATCCAAATACACAATGACAAATTTCTGGATGAACTCCCTCAGGACTTCATTCATCAACCTCATGAAGGTACTCAGCACATTTGTTAAGCCAAACGACATAACAAGCCATTCATACAAACCCTCGTTTGTCTTGAATGTTGTCTTCCATTCATCACCTTTTCTTACGCGGATTTGATGATAACCGCTTTTCAAATCAATCTTTGAAAAATATTTTTCTCCACTCAAGCAGTCCATCAGATCATCCATCCGCGACAATGGAAATTTGTACCTGATGGTTATCTTGTTAATCGCCCTCGAGTTAGTACACATCCTCCAACCTTCGTCTTTCTTCGGACTGAGTATTGTTGGAACAACACATGGACTCAAGCTTTCCCTGACTAAACCTTTGTCCAATAACTCCTAGACTTGTCTCTTAACCTCTTCATTCTCTTGCGACGTCAATCTGTACGCGGCTTTGTTTGGAAAACTGGCTCCTGGTATGAGATTAATATGATGACTCACACTTCTGATTGGTGGCAATGAATGAGGTAATTCAATCACTACAATGTCAGCGAACTCTTCCAAAAATTCCTGAACTTCTTCTGGTGAATTATCCACTCTTGTGCTAGTCAGAACAATTTTTGTCTTTCTGACCACAATAAACTGTGGATCCTCTTTCTTCTTAACCTCATTAAAGAGTTCATTCCCACTCATGAGAAGTACAATTTTTCTTACCTCTAGCTTCACCTCCTTATCCTTTATCGGAAGCAACATGTGTGTCCTCCCATTCTTCTCCAGGGTGTATGTGTTCATTCACCCATCATGAATCACATTTCTGTCATATTTCCATGGTCTACCCAGAAATAGATGACAAACATCCATGGGAATAACATCACATAAGATCTTATCATTATATCCTCCTATCTTGAATTCAACCAAACATTGTTTACTGATAGTTACCTGGTGTCCTTTCTGTAGCCACGAAACTCTGTATGGGCTTGGATGATCAGTCGTCTCCAGCTCCATCTTCTCTACCATATTTGTAGATACGAGATTGTCCATGCTACCACTTTCTACGATGACCTTGCATACCCTGTCCTTGGTCTTCCAAGTAGTCCTGAAAAGTCTGGTCCTTTGGACTGAACTCTCCACCTCCTTCTCAGGTGTCAAAAGGACTTTTCGCATCATCAACGATCTTCCACCTTTAGCGTCTTCTGCCTCAACATCCCGCCTCTGTGCTTCAGCAATGTGAGCTTCTCCAATGTCCTTCTTTTTCTCTAGACACTCATAATACTTGTGCCCATTCTTCCCACATGTGAAGCATGTTATTACTCCACCTCTTCCTCTTCCTCTACCTCTAGTACGAGGAAAAGTGTTGTTGTCAGCATAATCTCCTCTCTGCTCAGTAAGTTGCCCTCATTGTTCAACATATGGCCCTCTCTATGAGGTTCCACCTCTCTCAACTCATGTCTGAGGTTTCTTCCATTCCTCCATGGGTTTATGGTATTTATCCTGGGAAACTGATTTGCCTCTAGGATAACTTCTGCCTCAGCCCCTCTGACTCTGTTTTCGGCTCATCTTCTCCTCTGCTTTCAAACCCATATGATAATCATATTCCACCATTTGGATGGTTACCATGCTCATCTCATCCTGAATATCATATCTCAGGCCATTCATTTATCTGGCAACCTTCTCATCATCACTCTCCCGATGACCTGCCCTGATTTTCAGTTTATAGAATTCCTCAGTGTATTCTTTCACTGTCATCATCTTATGTCTCAAGTTCTGCATTCTCCTAAACAAAGTAATTTGATAATCCCTGGGGATGAATTTCTCCTTCATCTTCACGATCATTCGATCCCAGCTTTTGATCTTCTGCTTTCCCTTGCAGTGTCTGTCAGCTTGTAGTTCATCCCACCACAATGTTGCATGTCCTCTCAACCTCGTGACAGCATGCTTGACCTTCTTGTCCTCTTCGGCATCTTCATAGTCGAAGTATGTGTCTAGAGCTCTAATCCAGTCTAGAATCTCCTCTGCATCCAAGTTTCCCTCGTAAACTAGAATGTCCATATTTTCTCTTGCACCCATCCTTGCAATAGCTCTGATCAAACGCTCGTTTGATGCATCTTCAGCTGCAACTTCTTCTTCACGTTCAGCCTCAGCTTCGTCTTCAGAATCACTGAGATCCCCTACACTGGCGGTGCGTCTTTGCATTGTCTCCATGTCTTCGAGTCTAGCCCATAGATCATGCATCTCTCTCTCCATAACTGGATCAGTCATCTACCTACCTCTTCTTCTCGGCATTTCTCTATCCTCTGGATCGGGTGTCTGGGCGTCCCTTCTCCTAGGCGACATGGTGAATTCTCCTTTCTCTGCTACAGAAAGCAAAGAATATTTATGTGCTTTGATACCACTTGATATCAAGATGCCCTCCCGTCACACCCACAGGTCGGAAGGTCCATGTCGACTCACAGGATCTTCTCTTCCCTACTGGCCCGAATAACTCTAAGGTTATTTTGTTTCCCTATCGGGAAATCTTCACCCACAGTAACTTTTGTGGGATCCCCCTTCCTTTACAAATCAGGAGATCGGACTTCGCGACTTCGCAAATCCAAAGGTCGAGTGTAGGTTCCACGAATCCTCGAAACTCAATACAAGTCAACGTTGACCTATTCTTCTCTCTCCTGTCAGGACTTCTTCTATCACGATTTCACCATTCGCGATGCCATGAAACTTTCTTTACCGACTCCCGAACCCTGATGCGTCGAAACTCTGATGCACTCGCGAGTTGACTTTTCAACGGTCCTTTCACTCCATCGGCATTTTGGAGTTCGCAATATCGTGAATCCTAATGCATATGTTTCGGGCCTTCTCGCAACGAAACTCCGATAAGATGTTCCACTTGTCCCCCTACTGACCCTTGTCGCCCCACACTATCCTTTAGCCTGTCGGGATATCGCATTTCGCGATTCCTGTTTCAAATTTACGGGCTTCAACCTACGAAAACCCGATATACGATCCCACGCGCAAATCTGACGGTCCTTGTGGCTCGGATCAAAGGCTCTGCCCCTCCTGAGCTTTGAACCCTCTAAGAATACGTTGTTGTATATCCCTTGCACCTTCATGAGATCTAACGGCTCATGGGATGTTGTGAATCCTCCTCGGAGAATACTGACCGTCCATTCCTCCTTTTAGAAATTTGTGAAATGACTAAGTGTTCTTCAACAGAACTCGTCCACCTACGCACAACTCACAATGCCTATTTTAACCACTTCACAGCACAAGCTCCCCATGCTTCCCTTCAATGGGTTCGAAGGCCTTACCCTTCCTGATATTTTCCATGACTTTCAAGTCCTTCAGAAAACCTCTTGCACGCACTCCTTGAGGAAAACCTTCAATCCCGTCTGAGTGTTGAAGTCCCTCGGCCTGCACACTCCTTGCACGGCTCCTATGCTCAAGTGCACCTGTGGAGAAATGAGAACAAAGTAAAACTATATGAGCTTCAGAGACGCAACCCTAAATTCTTGTCAACGCACTCCTTGCGAACACTTCAACTGCACTCCTTGCAGGAATTCTTACTCAGATAGAGAAACAATTGAATCTCATTCCTTCTTCTTCTCAGAATTCAATTTAAACATGAAATCATATACACAACATATAAAGAAAATTTATAACAGGAAGTAAACATTCATGAGCATACCATTCAGCATCAACATACAAAGAACAACACAAAACCATGAATTTGAATCAATCTCTTTCTATTAATCCAAGTATCAGTACATGGGTGTTCTTACACAGCTCTTTGCTTGCTCTTGCTCTTCCTAGATTCAATAATGTTACAATACACAATGAGGGTGTCTATATCATGTTTCCCTCTTGCGCTCTCAAACAATCTAATCTAGAATTAAATCCTATCTACCTACATTAACTACTTTAAATGCCTTCTACCTACTAAGGACGAGAGATAAAGGCTCAAGGTCCGATTACATAATACAAGGGCATCTCATCTTAATGGATCATTTAAGATGGCACAACAATCTAAGGGAATTTCAAAATTTGGGTTGGCACTTGTCCAGCTGTCCGATTGCTTCTGCGTTGGCTCGCTTGATGTGGGAGATGCTCCTGCATCATTATTGTGGGGTCAAAACTAAAGTTGCCAATATTTCATGGTCATTAGAAGCATGGAGATATAAAAAAAAAAATCATGTATTAGGTCTCTCATAAAGGAAGTAAGGGACCGGTGTGGAAACATCTATGATGGTTACCATAACACTATAACCAACTCTCATGACCAATAAATTCTAGAAGGAAAATGGTTTTCTAAATAGAATATTGAGATTGGGTTGTAATCCTAATGTAGTTACAATTAACTCTTTATCAGTGGCATGTGTAAAGAAGGAAGAGTGCAGGAAGGTTTGAAAATTTCAGAGAACATGTTATTGCATGGTAAATATTGTTACTTATAATTCTCTTATCAATGAGTCATTTCAAGAAAGAAAGATGCATTAAGCCCTTAAGCTAATAGATTAGATGACTTTGAGTGGTTGTGTTCTTGATAAAATTACTTATATCACGTTGATAAAAGGACTCTACAAGGTTGGTGAATCAGATAAGGCCTTGTCACTATTTGAGAAAATGTTGCAAAATATCGTTGCACTCTTCACCATTTGAGGTTTGCTTGTCAATGTGGTTTTGTTGTGCATTATATATGCAGGTCTTGTGCTTGTGTCATATATATAGAGAACAAATAATGGTGGAAAAAAAGATTATTTATAATATGATAGAATGTGTTTCTTCTTTCTTTAAAAAAAAACATTATATATCAAGTCTGAACTTACAGTTTGAATGATTCCACTTGTGGAAATGGGAAAATTTATGGGAAATTGGAACTGAAGCTCTTATTTTCCAACACTTTGTATCATACCCTTTTAAAATATTTTTCACATTGTCACTAGAAGAGTTTTAAATTCTCAATTATTTGGCTAGGGTGGTTTGCATGTCAAGGACAAAAGTATTATATTTTCTCTTGTTGTACCCATAGACTAAAAGACTGTAGAAATACAGAGTGAAAGACTCGTTAGAATGGTGGTAGCTTATATCTAAGAAGAGATGTAATGACTACGTTCATTCACAAGAAGATGATGATGTTTAAAATGAGGATCTATAGGCCCTTTTAACATAAATAAAATCCAAAACCCTAACCCCGGAAGATGAAAAACCAACAGGTTTGTGGACGTTGTTTTAGGTAGTTTGGTGTATCAACTTCTTAGGGGCGTAACTTTAGCATATGATCTCCATTTGGGGCACATGATAGCTCATTGGAAAGGTATTGATGAGGAGATTCATTTCATAGTCTCAATCATGTCCTTATAAGCAATCAAGGTTCCCAATCGCGAAAAAACGTCGTTTAGACCCTCAAAATGGCCCCGAAAGTTTAGGACCCGAAAAAAATGATAAAAAGAACAAATTGCCAAACAATTGTTTTGAGCCAGCTAGAATAGGTGGGTGGCCACCAATATCCACCTAGATCAATGTATATTATAACGTGTCTTTTGACTTAGCATCTAGGATCCATATCCTGGTTTTCAGATCATATGTACTTTTCAGAACATCTAGATATTTGTATATTCATATATGTCTTTTCTTTGACATTGCATTTCTTAATAATCATGAATTCTAGATATCCACATCATGCACCGGCTCACCTCTATGTCATATCTAGATACTTACGTGGTATAGGGGTTGTCCTATGTGGAATCTATGTTTGGGTGGTATCATGCGCCAGCTCACCTATATGTCAGATCTAGATACTTACGTAGTCTAGGGGTTGTCCTATGTGGAATATATGTTTGGGTGGCATTTTAATTGGCATGTCCATCCTACTTGGCATATGAATCCAGGTTTTTAGTTTATAATCATTTTATCAATTTCTTGGATATCGAGATCCCAGATCCATGGTAACCATTTTATATCCATATATGGATTTTCTTTGACATTGCATTTCTTAATAATCATGAATTTTAGATGTCCACATCATGCACCAACTCACCTCTATGTCATATATAGATACTTACCTGGTGTAGGGGTTTTCCTATGTGGAATCTATGTTTGGTTGGCATTTTAATTGGCATGTATATCCTACTTGGCATATGAATCTAGGTTTTTATTTTCTAATCATTTTATCAATTTATTGGATATCCAGATCCCATATCCATGGTAATTGTTGTATAGCCATATATGGTTTTTCTTTGACAATGAATTTCTTAATAATCATGAATTATAGATGTCCACATCATGCACTAGCTCACCTCTATGTCAGATCTAGATACTTACATGGTCTAGGGGTTGTCCTATGTGGAATCTATGTTTGGGTGGCATCATGCACCATCTCACCTCTATGTCAGATCTAGATACTTACGTGGTCTAGGGGTTTTCCTATGTGGAATCTATGTTTGGGTGGAATTTTAACTGGCATGTCCATCCTATTTGGCATATGAATCTAGGTTTTTAGTTTATAATCATTTTATCAATTTCTTGGATATCCAGATCTTAGACCCATCATAACCGTTGTATATCCTTATATGGATTTTTTGTGATATTGCATTTCTTAATAATCATGAATTCTAGATGTCCACATCATGCACTAGCTCACCTCTTGGTAATCATTGTATATCCATATATGGATTTTTTATGGCATTGCATTTCTTAATAATCATGAAGTCTAGATGTCCACATCATGGACCAGCTCACCAACTCACCTCTATGTTAGATATAGATACTTTCATGGTCTAGGGGTTGTTCTTTGTGGAATCTATGTTTGGGTGGCATCATGCACCAACTCACCTCTATGTCAAATATAGATACTTACGTGCTCTAGGGATTGTCCTATGTAGAATCTATATTTGGGTGGAATTTTAACTGGCATGTCCATCCTACTTGGCATATGAATCCAAATTTTTAATTTATAATCATTTTATCAATTTCTCGAATATCTAGATCCCAGATCCATGGTAACCATGACCAAAAGCTTACCCTACTCACTAGTTGCGCATAGTTCCATTCCTTCATCGACTACACACAATTTACATGGGAAAGTTTGAACTATACAAATCCTTTAGTAATGGAAGGCATCTCAAGACAGAATACCCAAAGATAAATAATATGATGATATGATGATGAGAAAAACCCTAATTCAACTTTATTCTCATATACCACTTACAATATAGGTTTAAAGGGATGCCTAGACTGGAGTTGTATTTATGAAATGTATGAAAGTGGATTTTTTCTTGATGTGTATGAGGAGGAGACAAATATGTATTAATATATCAAAACATCAAATCTTCATCGGATAATTGCAAGACCTACAATTCTTCCATTCTAAGATGTGGTAAGTTGGATTCTTTCACATATTGATATCAAAACTTGCATAGTTGTTGATGCAACTTGCCAAGTAGTAGATTCTTTCAGACCAGATAGTTTGAATGACACGTATGAATTAATCCCACCTGAAGTCTATATATATAAACCATTTCTAGAATATTTTTAAACCCGAGTATTAAAGGAGCAAGATGTGGAAATGTTTGTCTTAATTAGAGACTAGTGGTATGATCCTTTAACATTCAAAACCAAGTCTAGATGGATTTATAAAATTCAACATATCAAATAACCTTATATGTCAACTACTACCATGCTCTGTAGACTATAAGGTGAAAAGGACACCCAACATTTTAAGTTAGAATAGGTTCCAATATTGCATCAAATAACCGAGGAGGGTTCAATTTTAACTGGGATCAAATTTTATCTACCAATATTCAGCAGGCCATAAAGAAGTCATTGGAATCCCCATCAAGATATAGTGTTTGTTTCTTCATGTCTACCTATCTAGTTGAATTTGTGTGTGAAAAAAATCATTTTTCATTAATGAAATGGAATTGGGCACCTACTCAACTACATGTTCACTTGTATTTTTCTTTACTCTAGAATCACAAGTACAAAAACCATTTCTATGATATTTGTGACAATTTTATGGTATCCTTGTCTAGATTATTATTCAAACATTGAACTCATAGGCTCAACTAGGAAGCCATAAAATCACTCATAGAGATTGGAGACTGGTTTTTAGATGAAATGTTTTCTTATATCAAAATTTGTGTTTGTGGAGTAGCTCCACATTTTCTACCAAAGTATATCCCTGGTAGGCTAGTATTAATAGAAATAGAATATGAAACTGTATCTATAGGAATAAATCATTCCCTAATGGTGAATTCAAAGAGGTTTTGGCCTTCTTTCCCTATTAATATTGGAATATATTCTTTGTTAAATGCTAAACATGAAAAGAAAGAGGATAAACAATTGGAAGATATATGGCTACATTATACCAATTTCAAAATACAAGATCCAAAAGAAGTGGTTAAAAATCATTGTATAATGGTTGGATATTCAAAATCTTATCAACATGAATAATGTCCTCTTGATATCATATTTCAGGGTGTTGAAAATGTGGAGGAGGTTATTTTGAGAATTTAAGGAATTAAAGACATTCAGAAAAAGAAATAGGTGTTGTCCTAGAAATATGAAAGGTTAAATAAATTCTATGAAGAAAAGAAAATCATTATGAGTGTTGAAGACGACTGATAAGAAAAAACATCCCAAGAAACATAATCTAAAGATAAAAGTAAATATAAATTTTCCTAGAATAGATAGAAAATTGAGCAGGAAACAAAGAATTCAACACAGAAAATGCAGGATGCAACACAAAACAAGGATGAGTCATATGAATATATACAAAGGGACAAACAGGGTAATGAAAAGGAAAATTAGTCCTCATGAAACGAGAGCAGCACAAAACTACAAACCCTAGTATCAAAAGGTGTATCTTTGATAGAAGGAAACCCAAGTCAAATCCCAGTAGAAAAATATTCACAAATCAATGCTACAAATACACCGCCCATCTCAATTACTCCAATCTAATTTTTGTGGAGAAATGATGTGCACGGGAATGGACCTAGATCAGTTGGAACCAGTAGAAGAAATTATGGTATCCCTTGTTGAATATTTCTTTAGTGGTTCTAAAAAAATGATTGTTAGAGGAAGACCAATGAAGAGAAAACTAGAAACTGTTGAGGAAGATTCATCAAGGCTAGTGATGGTATGGAATGTTATAGGACAAGAACTAGAAAAGAACGCCATAGAAACAACTTTTGATTTAGGGGATTGTTTTCCAATGTTAATGTATGGACTATAAATGAGCTTGTAAAGGAGTTGGAAAAGTATAAAGCACAAGTAATATTCTTGGAAGGAAGATGATATAGGTGGATATTGGTAGTCACATGCCTCTTCCACTGGCTCAATGGTTCTCTATATTCTTGGTAGTTTTCCTATGGTTTTTCGGGTCCCAAACTTTTGGGGCTGCTTTGAGGCCCTAAACGGTATTTTTTGGAAATTCATGGGATCAGTGGTTTCCATGGAATTTATTGGCCCTAGACAAAATTTGTAATCCTTAGATAGTTCTCTCCAATGAGGTATCATGTTCCCTAAACGGAGGTCGTATGTAGAAGTTGTGCCCTTGGGAATTTGGTGTATCAACTAACCACCTTGGGGCCCACAATACTTTTGGTGTTTCATATTCTAGGGTTAGGTTTTTGATGTTTAAAGTTTTTGCCTTTTAGGATTCATGATATAAGTCATTTTTGGCCTCTTTGTAATAATATTTGTGTGAATGAGCGTTGTCGACATCTCTTCTCTTTAGAGATAAGCTACAACCACTCTAGCCAGTTTGTGTTCTAACCACCATTCTATCCAGTTCCTGTTCTATAGTATTCTACTATTTTATTCCTTATTAGAAGTTGAGTTTCATTGTATTGTTGTAATCATTGTCATATTTATATGTGTGTCCCATTTCATTCTTAGTATAATCTGGATCAGTGGTATCATAGAAATATGCTCCTTCTTATTTCTCAGTGCATGTCCCCAACAAGGTAAGGGTATAGAGGGTTTGGTCTCAAGCTAGTTTCACTTGGGGAGAACTGATCTCACCATCCCAAGTAGCCTCCCATGGTGGAAGAAAAGAGAGATGATGGAGTAAGAGATCCTTTCAAGATGTTTCTTGAGGAATCCCTCATGTGACATAGGAATGAGATGATGGATAATTTTTCCCATATCTTTGGACAGTTGTCAACGACGAGTGTGGCACCTTCAACAAGCAACCATTTTGGAGGTGTGACACCCTTCAAGGTACAAGTTAACTTTCATATAAATTTATTTGAAGGAAAAATAAATGTATACTCTTTGGAGAAATGGTTAAATCTTTTAAATGGTTATTACTCCATTCAAAAATATTCCAATGCCTAAAATATTTCCTTCATGCTTCTTAAATCCCTTGCCCATGTCAAAAATTGGTGGGATATATACTAGGAGAGACACAATGGAGATGATTCTATGAATTCAAGAGAGGACCCACTTGAGTGGCCTTTTTTTATGCCCTCAAAGAGGAATTATACCCTATTGGAAACTATGATGACCAGTTGTTACACATTATTTTCGTCATTCTTATAACCGTTAATGATGTAAAACTATATGTAGTCTTCAGAGGAGTCAGTGGCCTGAGTTCCTGAAGAAATAAGGGAGAAGAACTTTTCCTAAGAAAACAAGTTGGATTTTCCTTTATGAAAACCTATTAAAGATGATTTTCACATGTTGCACTATGGCTAGCGTGAGAGAATGCCTGATTCTCGCAAGATGCACCATAGTTGGGTTGCGAAAGGTTCACAAGTTTCTCTATAAGTAGGGTGAATGCTCATATGTGGGAAAAATGATCATATTCTCGATGTTTCTAGAAAGAGAAACTTTCATTGTGAGGTGGCATCCGAATGGTTTGGATCTTACTCGCTTTCATGATTTGGTGGGATCATCCTAACCTCCTCACCTTATCCTCTTCAGCTTTTAAAAGGAGAGGAGATCTGATGGAGAAAGTTGGCTTGGATGAGATTAGCTTTGGGGATTTTAGATTTTTGGATTAGCCTGGATTGGATTGATCTTTGGAGATTGTTAGCTTGGATAGATGAGCCATTTTATCAAGATAGATTGTGAATATTATCATATCTATGCTCTCATAATTCTTGGAGTGGAAGTGTGTGGGGAACGAAGGACAGTTGGAAGGGACATTGGGACATCAAGGCCATGGTTGTAATCTCTCTTTCACATTTAATATGATATAGTAATATGATTCTTTCCTATAAAGCTTGTTGTGTTTTATTGTATGATTCCTTGATCACATCCATAGGTTTATATTAAGTTTATGATATTACTATCACTTTGGTTGGTTGCATTCTTTTGCAGGTTCATCATTGTATGAGCCTTGGAACGGAGCTAGGATGGTGATGGCGAGAGGAAGTGATGTTTAAACGGTATGTCACCTATCCCTATTTAGTTAGTAAATTCAATATTTAAAACTTAAATAAAGTGTCATGTTCTGGTGTGTTTTGTTCTAGATCTAGGTGGATCTAGGGAGATCAGTTAGTGTCCACATACACTGATTTATCCCATAACAAAATTGGCGACCATACTAGGGAACAAATTGTTTCCTAGTTAGTCTAGTTTTCCTTACTTTGATTTATTGTTTTCTAGTACTTGAGTATGTGGGAGATCCATCCCAACTCTCTGGATCTAAAAGTTCACTTAGACTCTTTTGTCCTTTTCCAAAGTCTCTTTGATTTCAAGAAGTCTCACACTATACTGGTCTATAGCCTGTGAAAACCCCTCAGTTTCACACCCTACTATGTAATCCATTGTGACATGTTCGCACCCTACCTATGTCCAGCCTGTGAACTCCACTAATTTTCGCACTGCACCCTATAGCTAGGTTGCAAACCCATTTGAAATTTTTGTTTGGAATTAGGCTTTCCTATATTTTGATGCCCAGTTTTTCTTTGATCAGCTGGATTGAACTTTTGGAGCCTATATTGATCTGTTTACAGTCTGCTTGACATTCTTTGAATTTCTTTTAGCCATTTTTTCTTTGTTTGGTTTTGAAGTATTAGTCTCTTGCTTTGAGTGTCTTTCAATTACAAAGAATTTGTTTTCTTTAGAATTGTTTAGGGAAAGATCAGATTTCTTCTTAATAGTTCGCTTTAAAAGAAAACTTTTAGTTTGGGTTTCTTTGTTTTAAGAAAGTTCATTATTGCTTTTAGTGAAAATTTTGAAACAAAAAGATTTAATTTCTTTCTTTATATTAGATTGGGGGCATCCTTACATTTGAAGTAGCAAAATTGCATGATTCTTGGCATTTTTTTGGTATTAAATTCTGAAAAAACTTCCCCCTCATGGCTGGGGGGGGGCTATGAATCGTGCATTGGTGTACAATCTCTTTTTCTCATTTCTTGAGAATCTTGATATTGATGAGTTTTAAAATTTTGGGACATTGTGCATATGGGAATGATAAATGTGTTCTCCTTCTCATAGCATAGATTTCATCGAAATGAAAAGATTGCATCTTCATCTCTTTGCATAACTTTCGAGTCATTCAAAACACCATATTGTCCACGCCATTTTCCTCTTGAGTAACAACAGCCTTAAAAGTAAAGTGCTTATAAAAATTGATTAGACATTTTTATATTTTTTGGTAGAAAACCTACATTAGATTAGTTGTAGGGATTTGAAATAGGTGCGAAAGATAACTTTCCAAAGTTGTAAACAAACATAGTATCTTGTGATAGGGAGAGTTAAATCCACTTACTACATTTTGTCCTGGGAAGCCCTTCTCACACAAGGGTCAATCATGAGGTCGCATTAAGACTGTTAGAGTTACTTACCCTTCTTTGTTGGTCTTGGTGTAGAGATTGTGTAGGGGGTCACTTGAAGGTATACCCACAATTATGAGTGGAAGCCTTTTGAGTTGATTTTAGGATAGATACCTTGCCTTTGTGCGTAGATCAGACTGTCGACTATTTCCCCAGGAATCATTGTAGTAATTGGTAACCTTAGTGGCCTATCTCTCTAGGTTCTTTACATGAGGTGACTGTGGAGGGGCAAGTCTTCACGGTACCTGGAATCGACGTTGGCCAAACTCACTCAAGCTCCTTGGAGGGTATACCCACGATTATGTGTGGGAGCTTGCACCAAGGCATAAATCTGTTAA
The DNA here is from genome assembly GCA_009831015.1 of Picea engelmannii. NCBI lineage: Eukaryota > Viridiplantae > Streptophyta > Pinopsida > Pinales > Pinaceae > Picea > Picea engelmannii. The sequence continues at coordinate 2,478,215 of ML776849.1, read as the reverse complement.
GCATGTCATCAACGTAACTTTTCCACCCGCTCTATCTCAACCCCTTCTTACATTGTTCCCGCGATGTTAGATTTCATCACCAACTAGTGTGCTCATTGTGAGAAGGTTTTGTTTGTTTGCTTGCTTCCTAGATTTTTAGCGTGTGTTGTTTGTTTTCCCTGGTGGACTCTAGATTGGATCTTTATTTTTATGGTGCCAGTTCCCGAAATGTCCAATTAAGGAACTCCTTTTCCAGGAGAACATTTTGTTTTTCCTTCTTACGAAAACATTGGTCCTCCTCATATTTCTACTTTGAGCTTTCCAGGTCTCACAATTGGATTACTGGTATGGTTGTTTTCCACTCAGGTAATACTGAATGTAGTTAGTGCTTCAGTCACAAGAACTTCCCCCCAAGAGCATCAACATCATGTTGATCCTTCACCTTCTTCACCAGTAAGGTCTTCTTCGCCTTCTTCGCTTGCAAGGTTTCCTTCTATTTCATCTTCTTCATTGAGTGAAAGTTCTAAAGCTAGTAACCCGGTGAATAAGAAGAAGAAGAAAAATAAGAAAGGATACAAACTTCCAACCACTGCCGGACATGTTGGAAAACAACCAGTTACTGTTGATCGTGTTGGGAGTGTTGATGATGTCAAGATCACCCAAACAACCCGTAATCCCAAGTACCATTGCAGGATTTGTAAGGACAGCCATCTTCCTAAGGATTGCCCTGGTCTATCCAAGGTTATAGAAGCATGGTCTACACATCCCTACCAACCCATGTCGTTATCCTCTAAACAACATGCTAATGACTTCCCATCGACTAGTCACGAAATAGTTGGGAAGAAGAAAGGTAGAGACAAGTTCCCATGTATGTTATGCAAAGGGTATCATATAACTCATCTTTGCCCTCATATGGAAGAAGCCTTGAAATTCCTGGAAGACATGATTGTTTCACAGCCTCAACTTCCAGCTGCTTATCGCAAGATTTCTCTCAACCCACCTGTAGTTGATGGAATGATCAATCAGGTTCCCCCATCAGTCATTCTGATTGATCAAGTGGTCAATCTGGTCACGTCCTTGGTTGAACCAGTAGACCAAGTGGTCGATCTGATCCCATCCTCGGTTGATCCCACTCTCCTGTTAGAGAGTGAAACACAAGAGGTCGATCATTTTCCAAGCATAGATCCCATTCTCCCCTTGGAGAATGCAACCCAAGTGGTCGATTTGATCTTGTCATCAGTCGATCCTACTCTCCCGCTCAAGAGTAAACCCGATATTGCCCACATTTTTCTCGTTCGTGTCGGGGGGTATTCCTCCTTCTCCCGTGAAACCCCCTCCAAGTAATGAGGCCATCCTTTTTAATTGGGGTGTGCTCATTGGACCTCGTCTTCCCTCTCACATTCCTTTCCAGATTATAGTGCAAGTTTGTGGTCGAGACGTTCCTCAGATGTTGATATATGAAGGTGCATCCGTTAGAATTTTTTCCTTTTTTTCTTGGCAAGCTTTGGGTTGTCCTCATCTTGCCCCGGTTATGAAAAATTTGTTAGCTTTTAATAGAAGAACCAGTCAACCTTTAGGGACCCTTCCTCAGTTTCCTATAACTTTGGGAGGGAAAACTGTCTTTATTGATGTCATGGTCATCCAAGACCCCTTGTATTTCGATTTACTCCTTGGGAGAGATTATGTCTATGCCATGAAAGCTATTGTGTCTACTCTTTTTCGTGTGATATATTTCCCTCACAATGGATGAGTTGTGAATGTTGATCAACTTTCATTTATTGACCCCGAATGGATTGCCTCCCTAAATGGTTCTTATATGTAGACGGTATCAGCCCCTCCACAAGTCAATTATGTGGCATTGTCTCCCATGGCTTCAACTTCTAATGACTTAGATCCAGTAGTTGACATGGTGATCTCTTTGATAGGGTTGTTAGAGCCTGATCTCTTTACTCGTATCGTGACCCTCGACATGGTGTCCTTCCAGAGTGTGTTTATTCCTTCCAGTGAAGACCTCTTGGAATCCATGACCAAGTTTTGTCCCTTGACATGGTGTCATTCCGGAGAATTGTCCTCTTGGAATCCATGATCAAGAAGAGAGGTTCCGAGAATAGGTTTTGTGTTTCTATGGAAACCTCATTAAAAAATGAAATAGAGGTATATGAGCATGATTTTCTAATTTCAATCTCGTTAAAAAATGAAATCACTTACGAGGATATTTTTTTTCGCCTCTGTGGAAACCTCGTTAAAAAATGAAACAGAGGTTATGAGCATGGTTCTTGTTTCTGTGTCAAGCTAGTTAAAAAATGAAATAGTTTTCCCCCTCTCTATTTGAGTCAAGTCCTTCGTCTAGTATTTGAAGCTTCATTTCATTCTCCTTTGCAGTTGGATGAAATGAAGCTTCGGGGGCATTTGCCTCGGCCTCTGGACTTCATGTTGAAGTTCAGTTGCTAGTTTCTTAAGCTGGGGGCTAAGTACCAACCATCCATGTGTTATGTGTTGGGAGGTCCAAGCATAGTTTTCTATGGTTCAAGCTTGTGTAAAAATGAAACCACTTACCTCAAGCATAGTTTCCTCTGGTTCAAGATTGTGTAAAAATGAAACCAGGTCCAAGCATAGTTTTGTTTTGTTTTAAAGCTTGTGTAAAAATGAAAACAAACACGAGCTTAGTCTTTGTTCTTTCTCATGCTCATAAATAAATGAGAATAAGTTACCGAGCTTAGTATTTGTTCTTTCTCGTGCTCGTAAATCAATGAGAATGTAACCAAGTATACGTTTATCACCTTTTCAGACTCATAAAGGTTATACGAAAAAGGAACCCACTGGAGTTCCCTTTAAGCTCTTTTTAGACTCTCTAAACATGAAAAGATTGTCGAGTGACCTTGTTCTCTTCACGCTCATTAAAGTATTTGAAGAAAATGTTTGTTGAGCGATATTTTATCTCTTTTTCGGTCTCAATGGACTACTTTACGAAAAAGGAACTGAGAGAGTTCTCTTTAAGTTTTTTTCAGACTCTCTAAACATGAAAAACCCCTGAGTTTTCTTTCTTTGGACTCATAAAACAAACATTGAAAGGCCCATGTGGGACTGAACCACTCCTTCTTAGGGTTCATTAAACATACTTCGAGGGACTCATCTGAAGGATGAGATTAAATTGACAAGCATATATTATCCTACTCAAGCTTGTGTAAAAATAAAGAGGTACTCTCCATAAATGGTGGGGGGGAAATTGGGAAATAAATGTGTCTAAACCTGTATTCTATGGAAGAGTCACCCTTGAACATGACACCCTTTCAATCTCTTTGTGTCTAGGTTGGAAAACCCACTCGTCTCTTGGTCATACTCCTTTATAAGATTACAAATTGGTCTTTGATCCCTGTTGTTGAGTTAGTATTTTCCAAGACAGTTGTCGTGTTGTCAATATGTTCAAAGAGAAGTTCAACATGGAAAGACTTCTATTGCATCGGCCATGTCTGCATTCTTTAAGCCTTTTATTGCGTCAATCATCCCTGAGTTAGTCCTGAATCACTTGTTACTCTAATATACAACAAATCTTGTTACTTGTTTCATGTCATTGATGTGGGATACATTAAGGCCCTCTTGTGACAAGTCTTTTCATGTTGACTTCAACTCATTATCCAGGAATTAGACTTAGAAACCAATTGGTACCTTGGAACTTGCATGCCTCAATGGCAGGTTTCCTCGCTTTCGACAATGGGTTTTCATTATTGACCTATGATCGAGAGATTCCATCAAGTGTTCGACTTCATCTCATTAACTCACATTCATTGGATTGTACTAGAGTACCTTGGGAGTCATTGATATTAATGGTGATTTCCCTCACACTTGTTAATGGTTCTCATCATTGACCAATAATCAAGTGGTTTCTACCATGTTCGACTTCAACACATGTATTCACATGGTTAGATTCATACTATAGAGTGGTGGAGATGAAGACCCTAGATCTTTTCTAATAGATTCAGGTTGCGTTGGAGTATATTCAGTTTGTACTATTTCATAGATCCACATTGTATGTCTCATGGCTATGTTCAAGTTTGATTCTTTAACACATAGATCCACAGTGTATTTTTGGTGGCTATGTTTAGATTTGAGTCATAATGGCATGGATCCATAGTGTATGTTTGGTGGCCATGACCTGTCTTGCTTGACATGGATCTTCACATGTCTACATTTATGCTCTGAGTCATTTGTATTCTGAGTATGGGAATGCCTATCTCAGTGATGATATATTATTGTACTGTATTTCCTTGTTTGTTGGCAAGTTTCTGACCGACTGTTCCTTGTTCCCTATACACACTCAACAAAGTATTTCATCTATCACTCTATTCTAACTTCATACTTTAGGGGGCTCTCTGTTACACATTATTTTCATCATCCCTGTGACCATTAATGATGTAAACCTATTTGTAGTCTTCAGAGGGGTCAGTGGCTTGAGTTCCTGAAGAAAGAAGGCAGAAGAACTTTTCCTAAGAAAAGAAGTTGCATTTTCCTTTATGAAAACCCTATTAAAGATGATTTTTGCATGTTTCACTATGGCTAGGGTGTGAGAATGCCTGATTCTCACAGGCTGCACCATAGCTGGGTTGCAAGAGGTTCGCATGTTTCTCTAAAATCAAGGTGTGAGAATGTTCATATGTGGGAAAAACGAGCATCTTCTCGATGCTTCTAGAAGGAGAAACTTCCATCATGAGGTGGAATTTGAATGGTTTTGATCTTACTCACTTTCATGATTTGGTGGGATCATCCTAATCTCCTCACCTTATCCTCTTCAACTTATAAAATGAGAGGATCTCTCATGGAGAAATTTGGCTTGGATGAGATTAGCTTTGGGGATTTTAGCTTTTTGGATTAGCCTGGATTGGATTGAGCTTTGGATATTGTTAGCTTGGCTAGATGAGCCATTTTGTCAAGATAGATTGTGAATATTATCAGATCTATGCTCTCAGAATTCTTGGAGTGGAAGTGTGTGGGGAACGAAGGACAGTTGGAAGGGACCTTACGACATCAAGGCCATGGTTG
>ML776849.1:2460539-2473149 GCA_009831015.1 Picea engelmannii | reverse complement strand
GTTGGAACATAGCTAGGATGGCGATGGCGAGAGGAAGCGATGTTTAAGCAGTATGTCACTTATCCCTCTTTAGTTAGTAAATTCAATATTTAAAACTTAAGGAAAGTGTCATGTTCTAGTGTGTTTTGTTCTAGATCTAGGTGGATCTAGGGAGATCAGTTAGTGTTTGCATATACCGATTTATCCCATAACACCAGTACATGAGATGGATTACTCTACATCATAAGAGAGACCAGACAGTGCCAGAGTATACCAACATCTTCCATACATTATGCTCAAAGTTGGGTATCAAAGACTTCAAATGGTACCTGGTTTTGATGTACCGCAGTGGCCCCAACCATGTTGTAGACTACCTCATTCAACCCCTAGTTGTGGCACTAACCATAGTTCTTAACTCTTTTTGGGTATGAGACCTCTGAGTGGCCACAATTATACAACAATGACTCTAATTTTGTTGTTACCTATCAAACATTGAGTGTAGGAAAACTAGTTCCATACTTTCATCTCTAGGATGGATTGTTATGTCATCTAGGTCATCTCTGTGTTCCTTCAAGAGAGCATGTGAATATGATTTGGGAAGCTCATTATAGTCAAGTAGTAGGACACTTTGGTATGGAAACAATAGTGGAGGTATTGAAAAAATATTTGTATTGGAAAAAACTTCTACAAGATGTCATAAAGTATATCAAGCCATGCATTGCTTGCACCATTTTAAAACCCACCATTAAGAAACATGGGATATACACCCCTCTTCCTACTCCTGATAGGCCTTGGGATTCCATCTCCATGTATTACATGTCCAATATACCTTCAACCAAGCATGGTTACAATGACGTTGTCTTCGTCTTCGTTGATAGATTCTCTAAGATGGCAGTTTTGACACCTTGCAAGAAGAGTATCACAAATGAGGCCATTTCTAGTCTCTTCTTTGAGTGTGTTTGGGATCATTTCAGGCTACCAAAGACTATTATTTCATATCATGATAGTAGGTTCTTGAGTACATTTTGGTCTAGTATGTGGTCATTGATGGACACCAAGCTCACCAAATCAATTTCCTTCCACCCCCAAACTAATGGAAAGATGATGGTAGTCCTTAGGATGATTGTGAAAATACTAAGAATGTACAAATCCAAAAATCCTTCCACATGTGACAAGATTCTTCCTTATGTTCAACATAGCTACAATCTATCCCTTCATAGCTTTACTAGCCACAACCCTTTTCAGGTGTGCTTGGGGTTCCAGCCATTGGACCCAATTGATGTAGCTATACCCATTGCATCCACACAGGAAGAATATTCCCATGTTCAAACTAAGTTTGATAAGGCATCAATATTTTTATAATGAATTCAACACATCCACCAACAATTCCATGACATCTTGCATAAATCCAATTCCAAGTACAAGGAGAAACATGACCAACATCGGGTTCCACACAAGTTTTAGGTTGGTGATAAAGTCTAGTTACATTTGTAGAAAGAGTGCCTTGCAAGACCCCATTGAAAGCTTATCCCACTTTGATATGGTCCTTACACCATCACCAAGGTTATAGGTGAGAATTATTTCAAATTAAGTATTCTCGTGTTCCTTGGTCTGTATCCAGTCTTTAATGTGGAGCTCCTTCGCCCATACTTTCCACCTCTAATAGAAACCTTGGAGGTAGTTGATCACTTGGCCCCTAAATAACTCAACCCTAATTGACTTGATTAGGATACATTTGATCAAATCATGGATACACATATGAAAGGCACCCAAAAAAAAAACATACAACTCTATTAGGTCGTCAAACCAAGGTGGCTTCTTCACCAAGGAAAGTGGCTCACCATGAGCCAAATTCAACAGGAAACAAATTGACGCAATGGATACCATTTATTTCCATGGGGGGATAATTTATCCAAGTGGATATCGGTGGCCTCCCACCTCTTCTACTGGCTCAAAGATTCTCTATCTTATTGGCAGTTTTTATACAATTTTTTTATTTGCAAACTTCTGGGGTGTTTTGAGTCCATAAAAGTGTTTTATGGAAATTCAAAGGGCCAGGGGTTTCCATGGAATTCCCTGGTCCCAAACAAATATTTTAATCCTCATATAATTTTCTCCAATGAGATATCATGCACCCCAAATGGAGGTTGTATTCAAAATTTGCGCCCATGGGAAGTTTGTGTGTAAACTAATCACCTCGGGGCCCACAATACTTTTGGTGTTTCATCTTCTAGGGTTAGGGTTTTGATGTTTAGGGTAATCTCATTTTATGATTCATGATACTATTCCCTTTTTGGCCTCTTTGTAATCATCTTTTTGCAAATGAGCATAGCCAACATCTCTTCTCTTTAGAGATAAGCTACCACCATTCTAGCCAATTTGTGTTCTATAATATTCTACTATTTTATTCATTGATGAAGTTGGGTTTCACTGTATTTTATTACGCTCTTCTATATTTTTATGTGTTTTCCATTCCGTTCTCATTATAATATGGATCAAATATTAAGCAATGAGAGGTATTTATTAGAAGAAGAAGCACAACATCAAATCAATCAACTCAAGGAACAACATGATTCACATATTTCTACCATTGAAGATCAATATAAGAAAGAAATAGAAAGGATGAAAGAGGAACACCTAAGAGAAGTAATTTTTCTTCATGGGAAATAGAGGTTGCAATTGAAGGAACTTTCTGAGCATATCCAAGAACAAGTCAATCCACTAGAAGAATAGGTAAAAAATATTAAACATGATCAAAGTCATATGGAACTTTTCAGGTTAAAATTTGTTTCTATTAATTCCAAATTGAATCATATTCAATAAGATTTCTACAATAATTTGAGTGAGATTTAGTATCATCATAATGATATACTCAAATTCTCTAATAAATTAGAAATTCAATATGAAAAGAAAAAGAATGATCAAACATCTTTAAATAAAATGAAGGCATGGGGAGAAAATAATTCCCTTTTCCAAGGAAAACTCAGATAACTTCAAAGATGAAAAATAAGTTGTGTTATCAAACATTAGAGAGTTAGGAAATCCAAACCTCATGATGATGTATTTTTAAATAAAATTAATCACTACCTCTTCATTCACTTTGATTAACAGTATTGCTTCAATCCAATGTGCAAAATAATCGATAGTAGTTAGGATATACCTCTGTTTCTTAGAGGAATGGGTTTTAATATCACCAATGGTGTCCAAACACCACTATTAAAAGGGTTATTAAACAACAATAGGTTGGAGCGGGATAGCATATTTGTACTCTCTTCATGCAGATTTTTGGCATGCTTCACAGCTTCATGAATTTTCATGAGAATATCTGAACAATGTGGGCCAGTAGTATCTAGCTCTTAATACCTTGTGAGTTGTTGTGTCTCCTGAAAAATGGCCTCTCTTTTTTTTCGCACATGTCCTTAAGAGACTTATCAACATATTGTTTTTCGAGGCACTAAAGTAGCACTCCATCATAGTTATTTCTAAATAGGATTTGGTGTAGAATATGATATTGTAGGGATTTAAATATGAGTGTTATTTTCATATAATATTTAAGATCATTATAATATGATCCTTCAATAGTTGGAACTTAAGGAACCCATTGTGTATATGTCGTTGGTTCCTCTTTCCATATGTCCTCCTCTTGATCTTAATCAACGATATCTTTTGTCGCTAGTTTGAAAATGCCTTGACCTTTCATGATGTTGGTTGGTTTAAAATACGTGTCATATTATTCTAAGTTCGTCATCCAATTACCTCGTCACTCTTCTAGCTCTCTTTGGATGAAAAGAGACCTAACCTATGGGTGAGTGATGATAAATTTCATGTGATTCTTTATAACATAAGTTTTGAACTTTTTGATCGCTTATGGACAGCAAAATCTTGTTTATCCATCAGTGGATAGTTCAGCTCATCACCTTGTATCTCAGTGCTCATGAATGCAATAGGATATTTGTCTCCTTGTTCATCCTTATGTGTGAGAATTGTTGCAAGTGAATGATTAGACACAAATGTGTACAGTAAGAAATCCTTGGTGAAATATGGACTTCGCAGAGATGGGGCGGCAACTATGGAGGCTTTGATATTCTTGAATGCTTCCTTCTCCACTAGTGCCCATTTAAAATAAGCATATGTATTAATCATTATTTGAAGTGGTTTAGCAATTTTGGCAAAATATGGAATGAATCTCCTCACAAAATTGATTTTTCAAAAAAAGGATTGCATCGATTTCTTACTAGAGGTGGGGGAATTTGTAGAATGGATTTTTTCCTTTCTGGATCCATTGAAATTCCATCTTTGGAAATCACATGTCCCAGTAGTATTCCTTTTCAAACAATAAACACAATCTTCTTGGTATTCAATGAGATCCCATATTTCCTGCATTGTTCAAATATATGTTTTATATGTCTTGGGTTTTATGCCCTCTTCTTCGAATAAATGGTGACATCGTCGAGATAAACCACCACTTTTTGACTGATTAACCCTTTGAAAGAGATATCCATTTCCCTTTGAAATGTAGCGCCTACATTAATCAAACCAAAGGGAATTTTCATGTATGCGTATGTCCCCCACTTGGTCCAGAAAATGGTTTTTAATCGGTCGGGTTCTACTACAAGAACCTGTTTGTATCTTGAAAACTCATATAGCAAAGAAAACAACTCAAATCTAGAGATGAGTTGCAAGATCTACTCCATAGGGGGATAGGATATTTGTCTTTGTCAGAATCTTGATTCAGGTTCTGGAAATATATGCATATTATTATTTCACTGAACTTATTAATAATGGGCACGATGTTAGATACCCAAGTTGAATGTCAAACTTTAAAAATGATTCAGGCATCTAGTAGTTTCTTCAATTCATTTTGGATAAGAGGTTAGAGATTTTGATGTATCTTTCTGAGATTTTGCTAGAATGGCTTGACACCCTCTTTAATGGGAATCACATGTTGGATTATCTGGGTATCATAAGTTTTCATATCATCATAATTCCAAGAAAAAACATCTCTATATCTCTTAAACAACTCTGTGAATGTGTGTTTCTCTACCTCAAAACAATAGGTGCTTATATTGGCGTACTTGAGCTATTCAGATGTTCCTATATTGAACCGAAAGTGCATCATGGTCAAACTATTGGTTTTCGGGTTGGAGAACCTTCTAAACTTTGATTGCAAATCGAATAGTTTCTCAAGAATTAGAACATTCTTCGAGACACAACTTGCCTTTACTTTTCATGCCTCATCCTGATAAGTCTATATTTATTGCTGATGGGATTCATCATTGATCACTGCATCTTATAAAGTGTCTGAACTGGTGAGAAAGTCGATAATTTGAATATCATTATTAAATACTTTCATGTTTGTGATGTTGTCTGGTATTGAGGGCCTGAAAATCATTTCAACTAAAAAAACATCATTAAGAGGTATGAACCTAGATGTCACATTGGTCAATATATTTTCATCTATATTTTGATTACGAGGTATAGAAGTAATTTCGAATGCATAGAAAGAGTAAAGAATATTCCATACCTCTTGTTGATATGCTTTAAGATGCGGGGATAGGCAATGAATGGTGTTTCTTACCTATTGAACGATTATTTTTGAATCACCAAACACCTTGAGATCAATGGCCCTTTTCAGACCTTGGACTAAGGCTTCGTATTCTACAGTTTTGTTGGTGCATTCAAATTATAGGCAGCAGGATATGAGCATCTTATTTTTTCCAGGGTCGATTAGGACACATCTCACTCTCTCTTCTTATTATGTCTTAAATCCATCAAAGAACATAGACCACATGTCATAAATTTTGTTTTGTTAATTGAGATAAAACCTTAGTTATTTAATATGTTACAAGATCTATTATGTGTTCATGGAAGGAGTTTAGATTGTAAACATTGTTGTACCTCAAATGCTTGCGCTTCATAACATCCATGGTCAGTCTCAAAGAAATAATTACCCAAGATGAAATGTGAAAAACTGATAGGTTCATTCTTACTTTCCAATTATGTTACTATGTGTTTCATGTGAGCTTTGTTGTTTACTCGAAATTCATTTGCTCTACCCTTATCTGGAAGCCAAATGTGGGACCAATTGGTGGAAAATTAACCTTGAATTTTAGTTGACCAACCCCTGCTCAATAGCAAACCATAACTTTCTGGTATGTCAACAACAATGATATTTATAGTTTGATGCACTTTAGGATCAGATGAAATCCTAATTAAGGCATATTTGAGTTCTCCCTTTACTTTAACATATGTTCTATCCAACTATATGATCCTAGTTTTAGTCATTTTCGAGACAACATTTATCTTTTGGAAGACTGAAAAAGGCATAATGTTAGAGGACACACCTAAATTTGTCAGAAATTATGCACATTGAAATTGAAAATTTCATAGGTGAGCAAAAAAGGTAGGACTTGTGACTTCGAGTATGCGCCTATGCCTAAGATATTCTTTAAGATGCAAGGATAGGGCATGAATGGTGTTTATTACCTGTCGAATGATTATTTTGAATCACCGAACACCTTGAGATCAATGGTTGTTTTCATACCTTGGACTAAGGCTTCATATTCTATAGTTTTGTTGGTGCATTCAAATTCTAGGCAGTGGGATATGAGCATATTATGTTTTCTAGGGTCGATCAGGACACATCTCGCTCTGTCTCCTTCTTATGTCTTAGAGCCATCAAAGAACATAGACCACATGTCATAATTTTTTGTTTTTTTAATTGAGATAAAACCTAATTTATTTAATATGTTACAAGAGCTATTATGTGTTCATGGAAGGAGCTTAGATTGTAAATATTGTTGTACTTCAAATGCTAGTGCTTCATAACATTCATGGTCGGTCTCAAAGAAATAATTACCCAAGATGGACTATGCAAAACTGATAGGTTCATTCTTACTTGGTCAATATATTTTCATCTATATTTTTATTATGAGGTATAGAAGTAATGTCGAATGCATCGAAAGAGTAAAGAAGATTCCATACCTCTTGTTGATATGCTTTAAGATACAGGGATAGGAAATTAATGGTGTTTCTTTGTTGGCACAGGGATAGAACCAGGTTTCAACGCTACAACATCTCACCAACAAAACCCTAACTATCGGCCCTTTCGGCAACACCTGCGAAGAAGATGAAGTCTCACCCGAGGTAGAGGCAGGGGTGGTTGCAGGACTCAGATGTTTGCAAACTTTAGCTGGGACACATATCTATGATTAACACTTAACAGAGCACTCAACAATTATCATTCATCAATATCCAGTCTTCGTACAACGTAGTTAGACCCTTATTACAGAGTATCATAGTATGCATTCAGATCTAATGTATTTAAGAACTAAGCATGTGTACATAAGTCAGATCTAACATCTATCCATATTATTAATCACTAAACATCAATAGATCATTCATCTATATTAAATCACTAAGAAAAGAAACACATTAATACATCGTACAAAGCATAGCAACATAGCATGTGCGTGGTTCAACCCCACCCTGGGGCTACGTCCACCAACTCTTCTCTTCTTTATTATCTTTGTTCAAGATTCTTACAGGCACATAGCATCCAAGTTCTACTCCGCAGAAGATAAGAGATCTGTGTGCACTCTGCCAGATCCTCCTTTTTCTAGCTAGGGTATATCACAAATCCTTCACACAGTCCCTTACAGTTACTTGCACTAACCTTGCAAGCCTCACACATGATGCACAAAGCAATTACAAGTCTTGATCACATATATCTGACTCTATCACTTAGCACACTGGCCTCTCGGTCTCTTTCTTACATCGCCTAACTACTTATTGATACCCTACAAAATAGGCCTAAACATGGGTAAACCCATGGGCCAACATCCCATACCCATTACATAATCCTGAATCCCAAAAAAGGCCCTAAAAGGGGTCGAGATCCTGCGCTCTGCCTCCGACATCCTGTCGAAGTCCCAAAATTAGGTCAAACATGACCAATAATCCTCAAAACTTGGTCAAGGGCCAACATTCTTACCTGTCGAATGATTATTTTTGAATCACTGAACACCTTGAGATCAATGGCCCTTTTCAAACCTTGTACTAAGGCTTCGTATTCTATAGTTGTGTTCGTGCATTCAAATTCTAGGTAGTAGGATATGCGCATATTATTTTTTCTAGGGTCGATCAGGACACATCTTGCTCTGTCTCCTTCTTATGTCTTAGAGCCATCAAAGAACATAGACCACATGTCATAATTTTTTTTTTTGTTAATTGAGATAAAACCTAAGTTAATTAATATGTTACAAGAGCTATTATGTGTTCATGGACAGAGTTCAGATTGTAAATATTGTTGTACTTCAAATGATTGCACTTCATAACATCCATGGTCAGTCTCAAAGAAATAATTACCCAAGACAGAATGTGCAAAACTGATAGGTTCATTCTTACTTTCCAATTATGTTACTATGTGTTTCATGTGAGCTTTGGTGTTTACTTGAAATTCATTTTCTCTACCCTTATATGGAAGCCACATGTGGGACCAATTGGTGGAAAATTAACCTTGAATTTTGGTTGACCAACCCTTGCTCAATAGAAAACCATAACATTCTGGTATGTCAACAACAACGATATTTATAGTTTGATGCACTCTAAGATCAGATGAAAGCCTAATTAAGACATATTTGAGTTCTCCCTTTACTTTAACATATGTTCTATTCAACTATATGATCCTATTTTGAGTCATTTTCGAGACAACATTTATCTTTTGGAAGATTGAAAAAGTCATAATGTTAGAGGGCACACCTAAATCTGTCAGAAAAATTATGCACATTGAAATTGAAAATTTCATAGGTGAGCAGAAAAGGTAGGACTTGTGACTTCGACTATGCACCTATATTTTCATCTATATTTTGATTACGAGGTATAGAAGTAATGTCGAATGCATCGAAAGAGTAAAGAAGATTCCATACCTCTTGTTGATATGCTTTAGGATGCAGGGATAGGCAATGAATGGTGTTTCTTACCTGTCGAACGATTATTTTTGAATCACCGAACACCTTGAGATCAATGGCCCTTTTCAAACCTTCGACTAAGGCTTCATATTCTATAGTTTTTTTGGTGCATTCAAATTATAGGCAGCAAGATATGAGCATATTATGTTTTCCAGGGTCGATCAAGACACATCTCGCTCTGTCTCCTTCTTATGTCTTAGATCCATCAAAGAACATAGACCACATGTCATAAATTTTGTTTTGTTAATTGAGATAAAACCTAAGTTATTTAATATGTTACAAGAGCTATTATGTGTTCATGGAAGGAGTTCAGATTGTAAATATTGGTGTACTTCAAATGTTTGCACTTCATAACATCCATGGTTAGTCTCAAAGAAATAATTACCCAAGATGGAATGTGCAAACCTGATAGGTTCATTCTTACTTTCCAATTATGTTAATATGTGTTTCATGTGAGATTTGTTGTTTACTCGAAATTCATTTTCTCTACCCTTATATAGAAGCCACATGTGGGACCAATTGGTGGAAAATTAACCTTGAAGTTTGGTTGACCAACCCCTACTCAATAGCAAACCATAACTTTCTGGTATGTCAAAAACAATGATAATTATAGTTTGATGCACTCTAGGATCAGATGAAAGCCTAATTAAGACATATTTGAGTTCTCCCTTTACTTTAACATATGTTCTATCCAACTGTATGATCCTATTTTTAGTCATTTTTTAGACAACATTTATCTTTTGGAAGACTGAAAAAGGCATAATGTTAGAGGACACACCTAAATCTGTCAGAAAATTATTCACTTTGAAATTGAAAATTTCATAAGTGAGAAGAAAAGGTAGGACTTGTGACTCTGATTATGTGCCTATATTTTCATCTATATTTTTATTATGAGGTATAGAAGTAATGTCTAATACATCAAAAGAGTAAAGCATATTCCATACCTCTTGTTGATATGATTTAAGATGTGGGGATAGGCAATGAATGGTGTTTCTTACCTATCGAACGATTATTTTTGAATCACCGAACACCTTGAGATCAATGGCCCTTTTCACACCTTGGACTAAGGCTTCATATTCTACATTTTTGTTGGTGAATTCAAATTCTAGGCAGTATGTTTTCCAGGGTTGATCAAAGCACATCTCACTCAATCTCCTTCTTATGTCTTAGAGCCATCAAAGAACATAGAACACATGTCATAAATTTTTGTTTTGTTAATTGAGATAAAACCTAAGTTCTTTAATATGTTACAAGAGCTATTATGTGTACATGGAAGGAGTTCAGATTGTAAATATTGTTGTACTTCAAATTCTTGTGCTTCATAACATCCATGGTCAGTCTCAAAGAAATAATTACCCAAGGTGGAATGTGCAAAAAATGATAGGTTCATTATTACTTTCCAATTATGTTATTGTGTGTTTCATGTGAGCTTTGTTGTTTACTCGAAATTCATTTTCTCTACTCTTATATGTAAGCCACATGTGGGACCAATTGGTGGAAAATTAACCTTGAAGTTTGGTTGACCAACCCCTGCTCAATAGCAGACCATAACTTTCTAGTATGTCAACAACAATGATATTTATAGTTTGATGCACTCTAGGATCAGATGCAAGCCTAATTAAGACATATTTGAGTTCTCCCTTTACTTTAACATATGTTCTATCCAACTGTATGATCCTAATTTTAGTCATTTTCGGGACAACATTTATCTTGTGGAAGACTGAAAAAAGCATAATGTTAGAGGACACACCTAAATCTGTCAGAAAATTATGCACATTAAAATTAAAAATTTCATAGGTGAGAAGAAAAGGTAGGACTTGTGACTTCGAGTATGCTCCTATGCCTATTTTGTTTATGGATACCACAATTTCTACATTGAGTACTTCATGTGACTCATCATTCGGAAGGATTTTTTCAGTAGTAGCAACAATAGTTTTTTTAGCATCGTCGGGGTTGAAAGCATTGTGTAGTATCTCATGTTGTTGTGGTAATGAGCATATATCAAACATGGAGATGTTGGATTTCATCTTTTCATGGATTTTGTTACATTACAATCTAGAGCATGTGTTTTTGGATTGCTCATTATTTGTCTTGAATTCAGCTCACATGTTTTGTTGGTTTTTATTGCTATGTTAAGTTTGGTGGTGTTCCCAGCTAATTAGATATACTCGGTTTATTTGTGTTGGTTGGGACAATTTTACCTAATTTTCCATTGGTTTTACCCTGGGTTTGGTCATTTGGATTTAGGGTAGAAGGGTTAGGAGTAATCTTCCTAAGAGGGATCTTGTCATATTTGGAAGAAGGGATGTTAGGAGTTGTACCTTTTCTACATAAATTGTAATTCCTTTGAGAAACAACCTTAACTATCAATGTGTCTTCCACGAATATCTATTTTATTGTCTCATCATCTGAGTTTGGATACTAGTCCCAAAAACGAATAGCAGACTCTGGGGGAACCTCTTTAGTAGTATCAGTTTGAGATTATACATTGTGTTCATCGTTTAAGCTTTTTTGATCCAACAATTGGTTGATCACTAGGGTCATGGAGTTAACCCACTGAGGGAAAGTTTGTTCAGCTTGATTTTGTTGATGATAAGAGAAAAAATTATCATTGTTCTTAAAATTATTAATGTAAAAAGGAAAATGTTGAACAATTTTTGAAGGGGATTTCCTACATAGGCTATCATACCATGAGAGGGAAACAATGAGGAAATTTCCCTTTCCAATTTAAAAATCAAGTAAAATCCAGATTGCCCATTTTTCTAGAATTGTAGTTAATCGTGGAAGTTGGAAGTTGAACTATCATCTTCCCATGATTATGAAAGGTAATGGGTGTTGTACCATAACTTCCTTGCCTCAAAAGCATAGGAAAAAAAGTACCCAGTGGAGGATTTTGGGCTGACCCACGAATTGGGGGAGTTTACCCATGAAATCTTGTTGAAGAAGGAAAGAAATAAGGGAAAATCGTGAGTAGAGAAGAGGGGAGATATTTATTTGAGTCTGGGAACAATTTTCTAAGCATATAGGAGGGTGATAAAACCTCTCTAGTTATTAGAAAACAAAGAGGAGAGAACAAACATGAATGGGTCTCGTGACCATTTTTTAAGAGGAAAAGCATGTGAGTCTCTTTGGTTTTGAAGATAAATGAGAAAATAAATTGCTTTGGGTGTAGGAATTGTTGGGTAGTGTTTCTAATCAAGATAAGAAATGAAGTTTTAGAGAGTTTGAGTGATTGAGAGAGAAATCACAGCATGCTCCCTTGCTTGATGGATAGAGAATTCGGTTGCTAGGTTCCTGTGGGAGAAGGCGAGTAACCTTTGTCCCTTGTTTTTGTTGAGAAAAATAAGGATCTCTTGTTAGAATATAGAAGATAGTGTGCTCATTTTACCATTGAAAATACCCTCGTCACCCAACCATAGGCCGAAGCCTCCCTCCGAGAACCTTAACCTTGACTGAGAATTACTCCGAAAGCAAACCCTAGGCTAGATAGCCAAACAAGGTGTAGTGCATCTTCCTCCAAGGATAGCGCACCAACAATAGTTGATCATATAGTACAAAACCTAGCCAAGAGATAGTCCAAGCCAACACTAAAACTGTTAGCTGCAGCAGCTACACCTACAACTCTCCTCCACATGTGCACACCAAACTGGGAATTGCAGTGC
>ML776849.1:2381570-2397808 GCA_009831015.1 Picea engelmannii | reverse complement strand
GAAAGAGGTGTTTTCACACTTGCAGTTGTGAAAACTGACACGAAATTGAATTGTAATTGTCGCAAAAAATGAGACGAATGTCTAGAAGCACAGTGCGACAATGATTTGTCATGATACCACAAGGGGTGTAGGCAGCTTTTTTAAGAGAAATCGAAAAAAATGGGTTGGTTGCCAACACACAACAGCACAATTTTTCTTTAACCCCATCATATCCCGCTTTGGAGTACCACTCCAACTAGTCTCTGATCACGAGAAACATTTCGAGAATGAGATTTTCATGGAACTCTCATCCTGGTTAGGTTTCTCCCATGAGTTTTCCTCACCATACTACCCTCAGTCCAACATACAGGTAGAAGCAGTTAACAAGGTCTTAAAAACCATGTTGCAATGCATGGTTAACAAACATAAAACCAGTTGGCATCATATGTTATTTTCTGCGCTCTGGGATTATCACACAGTAGTCAAAACTTCCACTGGTTTCACACCTTTTCATCTATTCCACGCGCTTGAGGCCACTCTTCCCATCGAGTGAGAAATTCCCACCTTAAACACCACTATTGAGCTATTACCCACCACTGCCTCAATAGAGCAGCATTGGTTGAACTTAGAATCCCTGGATGAAGATCATCGATCTTCATTACAAAACAATGAAGCAGCCAAAAAATGATCAAAGGCCACCTCTGATCACCATGTCAACCTTCACTCATTTAATGAAGGAGACCTCATCCTCACTTACGATATCAGTCACGATACCCTTGTCCATGGAAAATTCGAGTCCATGTGGCATGGACCGTACATCATCCAGCATTGTCTCACTAAAGGCACATACATCCTGGCCTCCCCCGAAGGCCATCCTCTCAAGGAACCCATCAACGGGTTGTACTTAAATAAATTTTACGCCTGAGCATAGCTATACTACACTAAGCTTTTTCTTTTTTGTACATCTTTTGTAGATTTTTTAGTCTTATTTTATCCATACCTCCCATCTAATCTATCACTCGTGTTATTAAAAAATGCCACCTCCATCGGCCTACCACATCGGTTACACCGACGGAGCTAGCTGCTGGACACAAAATCTTTCTTCGGCTGCTTGGGCCCTCTATTCACCTTCACATGACTTGCTCCACACCAGCGGAATATGTTTAGGCTTAGCCACCAACAATCAAGCAGAGTACACCGCCATCATTGGTCTCCTCATTGAGTCCAATCATCACCATATTCATCACCTTAACATCTTATTAGATTCCCAACTTGTCGTCCTCCAGCTCAGCAATGTATACCGTGTTCGTGATCCTTTCCTCTTCCGCAAATAACTGCAGGTTATATGTTTATCTCGACATTTTGATTCTATTACATTTACACATATCCCAAGACAATTCAATCAAATAACCGATAACATGGCTAACATTATACTAGATTAGCATATATCACATCTAGACATCTTCACATACACATAAACCATCAGAAGTCTGTCACAGCATATAGATTAGACATCATCCACTACAAAAATCATCAACAACAAACACATCACACATGTACACAGAGATCCAAAAATGTATATCCATATATATATATATATATATATATATATATATATATATATATATATATATATATTGGTCCACATGTCATAAAGTGTTTACAAAAATAGTACATCGCCCGTGGCCAGGTGAATCACCTCATCCCTACCAATACAAAATTGGATGTCACAACTATACAAAATCGGCTCACCATCCTATATCAAATACACAACTACATATCTAGCATCCCTCAGGGCGCCTCTAGTGCTCCAGCACCAGGTCCTCCCTCTAGCGTAGGTACCCCACCAGCTCCAGGTCCCTCAGGTCTTGGAGGAAACCATCCAGTCATCGTAGCTCCGACTATAGCTACTCTGCAGATCAAGGTCTGTGACTCTACTGTAAGCCCAATACACTGCTCCAGGATGCCTTCATCCTGGATCCGCACCCACATCCTCTCGAGAACTCCCTGTAGAAACTCCTCTAATCGACAATGAAAATCATCAAACTCTCCCCCAGCCTCAGCCAAAGGAGCATGTGATGGCCCTGCCCCAGGGTCATCATAACGGTGTCTCCAGGCTTCTCTATCATCATCATCAGGCCTCGCCCCAACATCCTCTCGACGTCGCCTCTCCCCTGCTCGCAACTCTCCCTGCGGTGGTCTCATAGGCCCCTAGCAGGATGGCACTCTGAACAGATCGATCTCTCATCCACACGGTCCCACATCTACACAAACAAACACATGATAGCATCATCATCCCTACAAATATCAACCATATGCTATACTATCTAAAAACAAATCAACAAAACCAGCAACCAAAACATCATACCTCGGCGATCGAATACCTCTCCCGGGGGTAATATCATCTCAGGGTCATCACAAAAATCTATCCCACTATATGGAAACTGCAATATGATCTGTGGCATTTGATGCCACACCTATGCAGCCTCATCCATGAAGTGGTGGCCACCCTCCCCACCCCCATGACGAACCAAAATCATCAACCACCGCCACAGTCGCAGCTCTCACGCTCCCGACAAGTCTAACAAAACTCTCGAGCGCAACATTAGCACCCTCTCTAGAAACCAAGCCACCAGGACATATCCAAAAGTAAAATCCCCTGAGTCGGCCGCTCAACACCTAGTGAGTTGTCCCACCATCTTGGAGTACAGCATCAAGCCTCAGGTGAAATGATCACCCCCTGGTACCCGCTGCATGATCCTCAGTTGGCCACCACTGATATGTTGAGTCACGAGCGACCCATACACTCTCACAACCATCTCTACGATGCAATGATGTACCATGGCATCCATCACCCCAATCCTCACCACTGACCCAGACATGAAATCCTCTCCCGACCAATATGTCTGGGAAAGGGTAGCCAACTTCCCCTCTCCAACTACCACCAACTCGGTCGACAGCAGGGATCCTTGAAAAGGGAGCCCAGTCAGAAAATAGGCATCTTCCTCAGCAGACAACTCCAAGTGCTCCCCATGCACGATAAAACACTGCAACTCCGGACTCCACATCAAGATCAGAAATTGTAGCAGATACTCTTGTTCCCTCAATAGTGGGCACTCAAAAAAATTCAGTAGCCCACAAGCCGCCAAAGAACCATGAACCATCTGCTCCTCATCCCTCATGACCTCCCTCAGTTGGGACCAGTCCCTCTCTCTCCAACGAATAAGCATCGTCCCAAATGATCACCTAAATCCACATATACAGTACTCAATCATCCATCACAAAAAATTGCTCTGGGTGTAGGAATCGTTGGGTAGTGTTTTCTAATCAAGCTAAGAAATGAAGTTGCAGAGAGTTTGAGTGATTGAGAGAGAAATCACAGCATGCTCCCTTGCTTGATGGATAGAAAATTGGGTTGCCAGGTTCCTTTGGGGGAAGGCAAGTAACCTTTGTCCCTTGTTTTTGTTGAGAAAAATAAGGATCTATCTCTCATGGCATCATGATATAGATAGAAGGTGTTCAGTTATAAAATACTCCAAGAGAAATTGTGCCTATGGTTAGGTGGAAAAGGGTACACCCTTCAGTAGTTGTCAACTAATTTCAAGTTTCATATAATTGTTTTTCTGAGTTTTGTATTGTCTTGACTAGTTTATCTTATAATATGGATTTCAAGTGCTAGTTGATTGTTGAAACTATTATCTTGCTTAAATGATGAAATTTGTAACTCTTATTGCTTGACTGGCTAAGAATTCTGAAGTAAAGTTTTAGAAATCATTATGTGTCATTGGTTTTTTGCCTGCCCCTGTCTACAAAAAGAAAGTTGTTAGTAATGGGTTCTAAATAAATTTTGGAGTAGAATGATGATTGATCATCTATATTAGACTATATGAACTAATTCTCATATGTTAGTAAATTCAAGCTACCATAGTCATCCCAAAAGATCTTGGTAATTATGAAAGTGCAAATTTATGTTAGAAACTTGAAGGCTAGGCATAGGACTTTGGCCTCTTTGTTGGTCTGAAAAGTCTACCAGACTTAGAACTTGAAGGAATATCATCCCATGTTTGACAACAAGAGAGAAAGCCACACATTAGAGAAGAGGAAAAGAGTATTTAAAATAAATATTAGGGAAAAGAATGAAAAATGCAACTTAGTTTTCTAAATTTGAAATAAAAATGAAATTTAGAATGGATATATTATGGGTAATTAAATTTCCTTTGAATTTTGGTAAGAAATCAATTTTACTAGTATTTACACAACAAAATTGATGTCCAAAGGGAAAGAATTGGGAATAATTGTTAATCCTAAAAAATTAGTAAAGGAATGCTTGTAATTAGGAAAAGTGGTAAATTTTGGTAAACATAAAGTTTTACCAAGGAGAATTTTAACTCCCAAGAAATGTAATAATGCTGGAAAACAAATTTAGCAAATAAATTACATAAATTTATTAGTGTAAATGTGCAATCCTATGCTTTCTGGGAAAAGATGAACAATGGTAAAGTCTGGCAGAATTCCTAATTTACCATTTAAATATTTTGATAATTAGATAACAAGAATTATAAAAATCACATATTAAATCTATGAATTCCTACCTAGTGTGAGAGTAATGGAGGTTTGTAATTTCTATCCATTTTATGTAAAGGATCCAACTGTGTTAAGTTTACCCAGATTCACAAGTCATACTCTACACAATTGGCCCTGCGCTCCTAAAAGAATTTCTTGAGAATGTGTTTTATTTCTAAAGGGTTTAAAGTTTGGAAAATTATCATATTTCCTTTTCTTTTAAGGTATAAAATTAATTGTAAAAGAAACACAAATCCCTTCGAATTTTGGCCTGTGGTGTTAACATTAAAAATTATACTCATTAAATATTGATACCATACGTCTTTCGGATTTGACCATTCGGAGGTTTGAGATGAGAGCATGCAACTAGAGTCTAAAACCATTGGAGAGATTTCCTATACACGTGATACTTTAAATAAATTATAATATAACATTTTCTCTTCTATTATTGGCCATTAGAGTGATGAGGAGAGCGCACACATTTCAAGAGCGAAATCCATTCAAATTTGACCATTCAGATCGAGGAGAAGGGAGCATTCGAGCAAGCTCTGAGGTCGTCAGAGCGATGACATGATTGTATGAAGTTTTAAATATAATTTAATATTTACCATTTCCTTCTCATGATTGGTCATCGGAGTAATGAGGAGAGCATGTACAACCTGACTCCAATGATTTCATAGTGTGATGGAAAATATGTTATAAAGTTAATTATATTATATTATAATTATTAAACCCTATCCTCTTGTGATTTACGATCAGAGTGTTGAGAGGAATGCATGCATTTCAAGCCCAAGTTGAAATAATATTTAATGCTCATAATAAAATTAATGAAAATTTCCAAAACGCCTTTGTCCAAATTGATTATTTTCGAAGTTGACCCCGAGGGGTTCGAAATACAATCTCCGAAGAATTTTGGAATATGACTCTGAAGAGTTCTAGGCACTTTAGTTCAAATGTATTAGGTTGCAAAATATAATGTTGCACATGAAGGATGGGATTATCTGGAATAATATATAAATATAAATATATAAATTCTGAGTGATGATGGTTGTAGGCCTGCATGGACTAAAGTTCCACCATGACAGGTTAGGTCAGTTTCACATCAACACCAGGTTATCGCCACATCAGATGGCATGGGAAATAAGGTGTCAGGTGGTACTGAAAGGGATGTTTCCTATGTAAACCTAAGACCTTAGGAAGGTCACAACTTATGTTACAGTGCTTGGTTTTGGGTGAAGTTTCTTTCATTGGAAAGCTCTTGACGAGCAGAAGACGATGGAGCTTTGAAATTGAAGAAGTAAGATAGTTTAGAAGTAAGATAGTTTAGGGGATTGGGCATGTTACAGAGTAGTATAATAGCATGCAAAAACACTTGGCCTGCTTGGGCTCATGAAAGAATCGAACAATTTCTTGTTAAAAAAGAGTTTAAAGGGGGAGGGAACCCTACCCTACCCTATTTATCATAGAAAGATTAAAACACTAGGCATGGATGGGTTGGAGAACAGTCATGATATGAGTTTACCAAGGCTAAGATGAGAATGTTGAAAGTGTTTACTTTCGAAGGAGATTATCCCCATAAGATCCTTGAGGAGAAGGATTTTAGATTGAAATTGTGTTGGGAATTTACTCCAAAAAAATTGGATCCTTACTAGCACAAGCCTATTTTAGGGAGAAAATCCAATTTTGGAGCATGCGCCATATATGGAGGAAAAGCAGCATGTCAAAGATGGAGGAAAATCATCATGCCAAAGACCGAGGAAAAGCAGCACAGCCCAAATGCAAACAATCCTAGCCATGGTAGGGTTAGGTTTTTTTATATTATTGTAATGGCTATAAGCCAATAGAGTAGTATAAATAAATTCCTAGGAGGTCTAGTAGAGGTTGGTTAATAAGATAGCGACTAGTAAGAAAGGGTTAATGATGGAGCGATGATGAGAAGAGTGGGTTTTTTAGGCTTAGGTCAGAGGATGTGGATCCTAGTGTGGTCTAGTCTACCTCACAGATTGAACTTGTCATAGTTTTTGGTTGTAATCATGGAGAATGTAATTTACGCAGTGATTTCTTTGAAGAATGATGAATAAAAGAGAAGAATATCCAAATATTTATGGACGTATCCCCAAGGGGGGTGAACCATGGTAACCATGGTGTGTTAATGTGTGTGAATGGTTATTTTACTTCTTATGTTATTTATTAGTTAAATAATGGATGCTTAGCTTATATTATTACAACATGCATGAATGGTTTCCTTGATGAATGAATAATAGATCTAGATGAATGAGTAATAAATATGATGCATCAGAAGAAGACACACATCACACTAGTAAATTTTGTTCATTTTGCGATGGCTCTTTCAATGCTCTTGCGACGTTATGTCATGGATATTGTGATGAATCTTGGGTCTCCCAAATGTCTCTTCACGTGTTGTGGCAAGTGCGGCGAACCTGAAACATTGTCGTAAGTGCGAAGAAACTAGGAAGTTGTCACACAAGTGACAAAGAAGATATATCGTCGCATGAGTGACAAAGAAGGGTATCATCGCCAGAGAGACAAAGTAGGGAAATTTTCGCAAGAGGGACAATATAGGGATATTTTCACACGAGCAACAAGGTAGGGAGGTCGTCGCAAGAGCGACAGGTTAGGGGTATCACCGCAAGAGAGACAATGTAGGGAGATCATCGCAAGAGCAACAATATAGGGAGATTGTTGCACGAGCGACAAGGTAGGGTGATCGTCCCAAGAGAGACAAGTTAGGGAGAGTGTCACATGAGTGACAAGTTATCGAKATCATCACAAGAGTGACAAGCTGAAGAATCTTGCGACGAATCAGCTATCGAAGGGCTCGTCACAAGAGTGACGAGCTATATTTATTTAAAAAAATAATAATTGATGCCCTTATTCATAGTATGTTGATCATTGTTTTATTCACAGTATGTTGAGCCAATTATAAAAGGATTTTTGAGCAAAACAAATTGCCAAACATATATAACATTCATTTATAAAAATTCACTAATAAAACACAAGTACAATATTGAACTACAATATACCCTAAGAAATACTAAACCATATAAACAACCATATAAAGTGAAAACAGTATGTACTTATGATACTAGCACACAACTTCCTTCTCTATTTTCACCTTTTAGATTTTTTAACCTATGTTTTGATATGAATATGAACAACGATTTGATATTTCAAATCTAATATGAAAGAAAGCAATGACAATTTGATCATCTAGGCATCCAAATTTTACGCAAATTGTGTACTAAAGTAGATGAATGATGAAGCAATAGTCTAAAAATTCAAAGATATTATTTTATGATGTTAGTTTCCTTTCCTGTTTCCTGAGACTTCCCCATTTCCTGGAGTTTCCCACATTTTGTGTTGTTTTCTGTAAGATGTCTATCCCATGTTTCCTCCTCTGGGCAGGTTCCATTTACAATTCAAGGACACTAATAGTTGCATATAAATAATAAAACGATATTTTCCACAATAAATGAAAATTTTAAATTTATATTTGGTAGGGAACATGGAGAACAAAGGGAAAATATTCTATTTAACTATCTAGATTATGAATCAATAGTTGCACACAAAGAAAAAGAAAGCCTTTTCCAGAACTGATCACTCTTGTCAATGACAGGTTGGGAATCTTTTGGCACATGCAAAGTCTTTTAAGGAGAAAAGGAGTTTTAAATTCAAATGAAAAGGATTATGCACTTTTCTTTCATGATAAAATATGTTATATAATATTATCAAGGGATTATCCATCGGTACTTTTACCTACTAATCCTTAGAGGTTGTCATTCATGCCAAAAAAATTCAAAATCCAAACAAATTTAAGATGTTTAAAACTTAACAACCCTGAATGTTTCCTTCTCCAAGTGGGTTCCATTTACAATTCAAGGACAATTAACACTCGTAGATTAAAAAGATAATTTCCACAAAAATGAAAATTTTAAGTTTAAATCTGTATGGGGACATGAAGAAAAAGGCACAATATTCTATTTAATTTTTAATTGTCCAGATGATGAATCAACAATTACTCACAAATAAAATGTAATCCTTTTCTAGAACTCATCACTTTTGTAGATGACAGGTTGGGAATCTTTTGGCACATTCAAAGTCTTTTAACGAGATTTAAATTCAAAGAAAATGAGTTATGCATTTTTCTTTAAATGATAAAATATGTCATCTAATATTATAAAGGGTTATCCATCAGTACTTTTACTTGCCAATCCTCAGAGGATGGCATTGAAATATGACAAAAATATTCACAAGCCAAACAAATTTAAGATGTCTAAAACTTAAAATCCCTGAATGTAAAATGTTCACTAATCAAAAGTAAATAAAAAAGCACCCATAACAATAAGATCATAGGCTTAATGAAATTTTGTTATAAGTTCCTGACGTCAATATGGTTCAAGGTAAAATACAAAGTCCAAATCTAGATCCTTGAGAGTTGGTGTTTCTTCAATTTCAACTTTGTCTATTGAGCAACCTTGAGATGAACCTTTTAGATCAAAGAGTCTATGTATGTGCAGCTCTGAGAAGAACATATTACCTATAACTATAAAATGGACCTATTCAATTTCCTATTTCAATTTATTAGAGATGATATTTCAACTTTACAACGACTTGAATAAACAATTTTTCATTGGGCAATATTGTAATACACAGTCTTAGAGACAACTACTGCAACGAGAACATTTTTAAATACTCTAGACCTTGAAAACAAATCTTATTCATCTAATTTAAAAATATCTATATATAGTTAAACCTCAAATATTGAAATGTTATCCTGGACAATAAGGACAATAAAAAGACATTGCATGTAGAACAAGAAACCTAATAAAGTACCTTATGCCCTCCAACTAGCTTGACAACATGTAGGCCAAAAAATTTAGTAATCATAGTGCTTTCATAGGTATGAACGTGATTATAATAATTTGGTAGCATTTGAAGAAGTACTTGTAAATTGGTTGCATGAGCATGTCAGATAAGATAAGATAATTTTATTTATGTCCAACAAATGACCACAATAGTAGGTCAAAGGGACTAAAAGAGTACCACCATTGTAATACACAGTGGAACTTCTGTAGTAGCTCCTAGATCTAAGCTAACAACAATAAGTAAAGAGATAACCCAAATTACCAAATTACTCAATGTTTAATAAAGTATGGATGTGTGATAATAAAATGCATAAAATTACTTAATGACCAAAATATAAAAAGGATATTAGCAACTAGAATTTTTTGTAACTAGATATTAGCAACTAGAATGGATTGTGAGTCTTGTTTTTGGCTTGGATCGTGCCATATCCATTTCTCGGAATTAGCGATGGGATAAGCCAAGAACATCACCAATGGAATACGTTGAGGAGGATATTCCAAAGGAACCCATCCAGGTTCCTCCAGGATCCCTCCTCTTCACAGTGTCGAATGATTGGCATCCCCCCAGCCATAATCCATCAAGCACAAGATCCCCAGCCGCCATGGAAGAGGCCACATGTATAATTGAGGAGGAATTCCTCCATTTGGACTCTGTGACCTCAATTCAAAACATGGACATCCAAGTCGGGATAGTGGCAGAGGAGGTCAAGGCGGTGGAGGCTATGGACACCTTGGGTGTGGAGGTGGAGGGCCACCTAGTCTTGGTGCCTCCACCACTTACGACTCTCTCTAATTTTTTCCATGCTCCACCACCTTTCTTCCATCTGGAGTAGCTCGATCTCATCTTCGAGATAAGGAACTAGATGGTTGACCAGATACACTGGGACACCCTCATGCATCAGCGGATTGGCATTCTCTATGATGCCTTCTCGAATGCACCTCCAACTCAGTGTTGCTCGACTTGTGAGAGGCCTTTCGTGCTCCATCCCAGGGACAACCCCTTCAGCAGCGCTCTGAATGACATGGCCTAAGGTGCTAATGTGTAATTTATTTTCTATGGTCACCTCGCACACTCTTAGATCATCTCTCTGTACTGCGATGATGCAATTTTACAGTTCTGTTATATTTTTTCATTTGGTAGTTTGTATTAGATGCATAGAAAATTTCAGTAAGAACTCAATCCCCCACCTACTCTAGTTTTCATTTGGCAGGGTTAGATGCATATAACAGTTCACTAAGAACTCGATCCACCACCTGCTGACATCATATTCTGCCACCTATTCCGGTATCTGCTAATTTGGTGGAACATGTGTCAGACTGTTGACATGTGACATTTATGTACTCTAAAAGCTCAGTAATAGGAAAATACCTTAAAAAAACTACCACCAATG
The DNA here is from genome assembly GCA_009831015.1 of Picea engelmannii. Taxonomy (NCBI): domain Eukaryota; kingdom Viridiplantae; phylum Streptophyta; class Pinopsida; order Pinales; family Pinaceae; genus Picea; species Picea engelmannii. Next base: position 2,386,989 of record ML776849.1, on the reverse strand, counting down.
CAAAAACTTTCGTGTTGATATTGACAAGTGATTTTATGGCCATGGAGATTCAATAATAACAAATAGGACTAATGACACTTTATAATTGGTTCATAGTGAAATTCCTTACAACATAATTACTATAAAAATAATGAAACCACTAAACTACAATTATCATTTTTCACTTGCATACATCACACAAAGAACTTTTACACATTAATTTTTTTTTACAAAACTCCCAAACATTATACACAAAATTCTTGAAAATATATCCAATAAATTGATTACACAAAATTTCTAAAATCTACAGTTGTGATAATACAATGTATACAAAAAAATATTGCAATGTATTCAATAGAGTGATTACACATGATTTCTAAAATCTGCAGTTGTGATAATGAACTATGTTTGTGATTGTTTCTCGTAACCAAATATCCATTTTTTTGTTGAAATAAATAGGGTAGTTGGATACAATACACCCATTGAATCATCACTAGTGCATAATCCAATTTGATGTTATAAGCCTTACAATAAGTCTTTAATCCAATTTTCCCCTTTTAATGGTTAAAACTTTGGAACGCTGCCAGAAATTCTAGGTTGGTTTTGCATAGTAGGATGAATGGGGAATCACCAGTACTTTTTTAGATAAAGGTTCCATTAGAGTATAGTGAAAATCTAGGACAATTTGCAAATTGATTCTTATGAAGGAAGTGCAATAATAACATTAACAATTACCTAGGAAGATTGGCCCCTTGTACCATTCAATGGAAAGATAATAACCATTATTGTCTCCTTGGCCCCTTGTGCAACCAATGAATTTTTAACTCCTTGGATCAATGATTATTGTTGTCATTTGGGTTTATATAGACAGTCTAATATTGGGTAGAATCTTAAAAGAGATAGGTGTTGTAAACCATTTGGTTCACATGCAATTGGAGGAAGAAAAACTGAAGTAGTGAAGAAGGTAGGTGGGAGGAAGCTTACAATGTTTTGGACCAGATGGTGTCCAAGGGATACAATCCTAATGTTGTAACATTTACTACATTAATGGATGGTCTTTGCAAGGATTAATAAACATTGAGGAGGACAGTAGGGTTCTTGATAAGGTGGTTAAGCATGAATGTTATTCGTACTTTGTCACTTAACAATATTATTATTCATGCTCTTCATAATGCAAGGAAGTTATTGTAAGAATTTCAACTTTTGATGAGATATCAAAGAGAATTTGTACTCCTGATATGACCCAACAAACATATATTTATTTTATAAAAATAATAATAATTGAGATAGTTTGTGCCCCTTCTAAAGGAGATAGCTTAAGGGTTGATCATTCAATAGAAGGTTATCTCTCTTACTCTAATATCATCTTTGATGTCTTATGTGGGTGCAAGAATTTTATGGACGTGTTGTTGTGTCTTTGTTGAGCATTTCATATGGTTGTTACATATATATATATATATATATATATATATATATATATATATATATATATATATATATATATATATATCAGATCTTTCCTTGACTGATTACACTTGTTGTTTGGTGGTTTTGTCACATATTCTTTATCAATTTTCAAGTTCTATTTGTTGCCTAGACTCCATAGCCCAAGCACAAGGCACCAGGTCTTGCTTGGATTCTCACGTTATATCTTAAAATACAAAGAGATTACCATTCTTAAAAGACAAATAGATACAAGTTTGGAACTCTGAAACCCACAAACAAACAAACATGTGAAATTTAAATCCAAACTTGAACAATTCAATCTCTTAAATTTCACATTTACCAATGCCTTGAAATCACTAGGATGATATCCATGGAGCCACAAATTGATGCAGAAATTGTATCTCAAGGCCAATAGAACCAATAGAACCAAGGAGTATTGAATCAATATATACCAATTCTAAGAGAAGTTGAAATTATCATCAAGTGTATAACAAAATTACATTCACAGATATATACAAGCCATAGAAATAGCCTTGTGTATATTATCAAATGAAAAAGTACCCATAATGTCAATGCATTATATGCATCATTACATGTTCAGCTATATAATGTACATCTAACTGTATTATAAAATTATTACACATCATCAATTTATTTTATTCTTCTTTTGTGTTTTCCAACCTTAAGTAATTCATCCATCTCCATGTCTTCGTTTAATGGGTGCTCTTCAGCAGTTGATGTTGTTTCAGTACTTTCATGCTGAGTACGTCTAGTATCATACCCATAGCGTGGATACTATTGTGAGGGGACAACACCTACAAAAACAAAAAAAATATTAAGTTTATATGGCCAATTTTTAAATATCATTGAAGTAGTTCATTAATATTAAAAAAAAACTCTACAATGTAATTATTTACCTGGTCCTCTAATCGACACTGTTGGAATGGTTTCCCTATTCACTTGATCTTTAGGTCGAGGAGGATCAACTATGGAATTCTCTTCCATTGAAACAACAAAATTTATAAGTACAGAATTATTAAGTATATGATTAATATACATCCATTTTACCGTCGTGGGCCTAAGTCACAAGAACATCTTGGGGATGCACCCCACTGGGATGGGGTTGATGGGGAGCACCATGATCTTCTAGTTGCGTTTCCATATAGACGCTCTATTGTCTAGTACTAATGGTTTCGTTGATAGTGTTTATCCCCTAATTAAAACAAAGTAAGACATTAAATTATGGACGATATCAAACATTTATGTATTTTATAAGTAATGAAAGGTTAATGTGGATTGATTTTTATTTACCTTATCCTGCAAAATGGATCTTGGGGTCTGCCCCATGATTTTCCTATGATCAACCACAGCTTTACAACCGTACTTGTAACCAAGTTGGAGGTCTTCCTCTATGGTTTCAGTTCTGAAGTCATCACCCTGCATTGCATAAGGGTATGATTTTTTAATGTTTTTGGCTACAATTACCTGAAATTTGTAAGGCGATACAAATAATATTCTTAAGATGTTTGGGTACTTACGATTCGTGACTGTAACCTCGAGTAGCCACCCTGGCCTAGCTTTTGTTGGCCATTTTTGGAAATCCTTTCTTTGGTTTCCTTCAAAGTGTCAGGAAACCTATCATCAAAATTTTCAAGTATTTTATATATAACCACACTTTTATTTAGATCTAAAGAAAATTAAAGCTGGTATTGAAATCAAAATATTGTAATTTACCTTGGTGTACCAATTATTTTTTCTCCTGATTTTTTCAAAATATTTTCTTTTTCATCATCAATTATCGCCTTCCACTCCCTCTCTAGAATTGAGGGAGGACGCTCATACCTAGGATTTCCCACCAATATTTGTCTATAAACATCACACATATATTTTAAATATTCGCTCACTGCAGAGGTGATCACTTTTTTATTGAACGTGTCTACTCTAAAGAGGCCTTCAAGATAATCCATAAGTTCCTTTTTGAGGTTGGAATTCTGGAAATTCCACCTCATGCGTAAGGTTTCCCCAAAAATCAACAAGGCCTTGCTCTCTAGGTGCCTATAAAAATGGTCGTTTCCTACACATAAAAATATATGATCATTAATTTAAAATTAATAATCTAGATGATTTGTGTATTAGATGGACAACATGAAACGATTAAAATATGAAAAAATACCTAGGAGTCTTATTTGTTTTAATGGAAGTCCATTATTGTCGACCAAAAATGTGCACGGAAGGGGCCCCATGCTTGTCACACGTCTAGATCCAGGAAATGCAACCATGTCAACCACATCATCAGCCTCATCTCTGTCACCATTTCTAGACTCTGACCGATGTGTTGATGTCTGGAGGTGCGTGTCATGGATCCTATCTAAATTAGGTGTGGAAGATGGAGAAGTAAATAGTACTCTAGCAGTTGTATAACTACCCGCATCAGAACTCTATAGCATCATTGCAGTGCCACTACTACCAACACCGGGCTGAACAGGCTCCAAATATCTCTTTATAAAAAAGAAAAAAAAAATTGTGAGATAATGTAAAAGTTAAAGAACAAAGTTTCATAATTGAACATATGAGTACATTAGAAAAAAACACTTTAAATTATGGTCATTACCTTATATGTGTTAAGTTGTGACATAAGGATATTGATATTTTCTAGGACATCGAGAGTTTGATCTAGACGATCTAATAAGCTAGCAAGTTCCTTTTTCGCTTTAATGATATTTTTTTTTATTAATACCATCAGATGAGGGGATAAATACAACCCCTCATCATCGGCAAAATCATGATCAACATGACCTACCAAGTACATATAATTTCAAAAAAAACAATGTTATTTCAATAAAATTATATACACAAATAATAAAATTCACATAAAACGAAAGTGGAAATTGATAATCATTTACATGTTCTGCAGCTAGCCCTTTTCCACGATCATCCTACCACATTATAATATAATTAGAACCCCCAAATATTTAAAAAATTGTTAATGATAACAAAAAAACTGATTTCCACCCAAATAAAATCAACCTCAACCATCAAGCTCCCACATTATTATAAAATTGGGACAGTGAAATATTTAAAACAATGTTAAAGATAAAAAATAAAAATATAATGCAATAAGTAGAGGTTTCTTAAAGAGGTGTTGCATAAGTACCCACACTCTATTAGTCAATGTTTCTATTTGATTCAAATGGTAATCCACTAATAACTCTTCCTCGGGAGCTATTTTTTTATCGCGCACATGACTACATTATTCTCTTCGCATCCCTCATATATGCAATTCGGTTACTTGTTTGTTGTCTCGAGTCATGTGTTGTTTATAAACCCTGCGATATTTCCGGAAGCTTTATGCCTTCCATCAATATAGATAGTCCATCCCTTATTTTTATCATTGTTTATTAGTTGTATATAATTTGCGACGAGTGCATATCTCTGCATACTTCGCATGCACTGGACCAGCCGCATCCAATCGTTATAATTGTAACACAGTCAAACATAGTCCATCAATTTAGTTATTGTATTGTATTTTACAGTTATTCCATCCTTGGAAAATATCCCCAGGCCATGCAGGGAGGATGGTGAAATGTGATATGTCCTATTGTTGACAATGAAATCAACATCTATAGGAGTTAGTTCCTTAGGTACCCATTGTTTCACCAGATGCTTATACCTGAGTGGCACCTCTATGTCTCCTATGCTCTCATCATCATAAGAGCATGATCCTCCTTCGGCAAGAAAAACTTCCATGCGTCTACAAAATTTTCTTCTGACTTTTTCACCTCTGGTCCTTGTTTTCTTATCATATCTACTAGATGTAGTCGCATTTCCCTCTATTTGTCCTAATCTTTCTCTTGGATCATGTTGTCATTGATGCCAATGGTTTGATTGATTGATGTCAAGTGATTGATTGATGTCAAAGGATTGATTGACTGATGATTTATGTAATATAATATGTATTTTCCTTGATGAGAATGCATAGATGAAGATGGATCAA
>ML776849.1:2354628-2380935 GCA_009831015.1 Picea engelmannii | reverse complement strand
TATGGAAAGTGGTTAACCCTAAAAATAAGGAAAATAGGTTAAGTGACCTAGAAATGGGTTAATATTATTTAAATGATAAATTAAAGTGACAAATTCAAGGTGGATTATTTAAATAATCAAGAGAAGTGACAAAATCGAGAAATAATAAAGTAAGGTGACAAAATCAATAAGGAATATTTAAATGTTAAAGTATTGGAGAACTTTTTATTTATGGAAAGTGGTTAACCCTAAAATAAGGAAAATAGGTTAAGTGACCTAGAAATGGGTTAAGTGAACTAAAAATGGGTTAAGTGACCTAAAGGATGAAAGTATAAATAATATAGCAATGGTCTCTTGTAGATTATCCTTTTTGTGGATCAATGGAGAGCTTCTTGTGGAAATATATTTTGGAGTATTGCTGGAGAGCTTCTTGTGAGAGCTTCTTGAGCATTTTTGGTGTGGAACACTTGAGGATATTGAATATCTATAGGTGACTGAGGTACAAACAGTTGATGAGTTGGCACATACATGAGGTGTATAGTTGATGATGTTGGTACATATTTATGATTCATTGTTGATGAGTATTTGACACATGATTGGTATATACTTGGTACATGGTTGGATGCACTTGTTTATGGTACAGGTTGATTACAGGTTGTTTGGCACAGGTTGGTGCATGGTTGATGCTCTTGTTTATGGTACAGATTGATATCTATTGAGGATTGTTGTCTCATCTCAGTTGGTGTTGAGAATGCAAGATGAGTCTTGCATATAGATCCGGTGCTCTTGTAGAGTTGTACTCTATTCAGTTGTTGCTGATAAACCCCAAGGATTGTAGTCCATAATAAAAAGAAAATTGTACATGCATCTTGTGTTCTTTGTGTTCATTGTGGTGATGACTTGTTGATGATATATTGCTGATATATGTTGCTGATATGTGCTCACATCTAACTGGTTATAAATGAAAACAATGGGTAATGAATAGATGTTGAATGCTAATTGATGAGTTTTGTGCAAGAGGGAAGTTTTGGGAAAAAGAGCCCCACACTCATTCACCCCCCCCCCCTCTAAGTGTGGTAGGTGTGTCCAACACTTTCCTCACTCGACAAAGAAATATCTGATAGGTACATGTTTGTTTGTACCTTAAATTGCATGTGCATGTGTTGTTAGTGAGTAGTCCATCCTCATCCTAGTTCCAATTTTTAAACTTTGTTTTCTATATTCAAAGTTCTAAATAAAAATTTTATAGCTTTATTTTTTTATGCACAATTAGACTAGGGTGAAATTACCAATATTAGTAGGGGAAATCATGCATGCAGGGGATCCCAAACTTAGTAAAGGGTATGAATCTCTAGGTGGGCTCACCTTAATTTGACTCATGTATCCATGCAAGCAATATGCACTATGGTTAGATTTCACACTACGGAATAATGGTCAACTACCTAATGTAATGTGATATCCCTCCTGATTTTGGACATATTAAGGAAATATTAATGTGATAACACTAAGGACATGATAAGTTAATCATATGGATCAAAGAAAAAAATAGTAGCAAGGTTGTTGTTTGTTGGATTTGTGCAAATTAGAATTATTATAAGAAATGTCCATTGAAGATGAGGGTCAATGCTATGGAGTAATAAATCCAACCATCAGTTTGTGTGTTGAAAATATTGGGTGCTTTAGTTGGAAATAATTCTAAGGCAAGCCAAGAGTAGAACTATACAAATGTTAGTTTTGTTTAAGACAAGAGTAGAACTATACAAATATCAGTTTTGTTCAAGCCAAGAGTAGAACTATACAAATATTATTTTTGTTCAATCCAAGTTGAATAATAAGTTAGTTATGGTGATGGTTAACAATAGTGCAACCCACATTTTTATGTAAGAAGTAGTGGTTGTTAAACTCAATATGCAGTTGAAATTGGTGCAGTCTTTTTTCAAGGCAGTAAACTCTAACATAGGTAGGGTTCTTGGCTTGGCTAAAGGAGTCAACTTATAACTTGGACACTAGAGTGGAACTAATAGTTTCAAAGTGGTACCCATTGATGACTTTGAAGTTGTTTTTGTGCAATATTTTATGAGGATGTGATAGGTGGCACCAATCCCTCACCTTAACAATTTGTTAATATTTGATGACATAAAACTTCACGTAATTCTGATGTTGAGGGGGAAATAGAGTGCAATCACTAGGAGACTACCATGACTATGATTACAACAACCAATCATGAAGTAATGCAACCTTACAAAGAGGAAGTTGGAGGATTTAAGACATCAAAGAAGATCTCAAGTGTAGGTTTTTGGTAACCTTTGGTGGATGAAGGCCCACACAAAAACTTGTTTACTAGGTTTGAATCCATAGTAAATAACACTATGTCTACAATATCCAAAGTAGTGGATGTCTATTTAGAGAATCAAGATGGTCTAAACTTTCGTTGGATGGTTTATTTGACTTAAGAAATTCTAGAAAAAATGATGTATACTTTAAGGAAGGAATGGATTCCAATGTTAGTGTTTCCAGTGGAATTGGTGGCCACTTTCCATCCTTTTATCACTAAACAAAATCATAGGATGACTCACTACTAGCTTGGAAGGTAGTGGAGCCAAAGAACCCCACAAGGAAGTAAGTGCCTAGTTTGGTGTAAGTTGGTAGGACGTAGCATATTTTAAATTTGATATTAGGCACTTGAGTCTATTAAAGAGAGAATCACATACAAAGAAGTGCATTAGAAAATCCAATTAGGAGTGTTTGATTCTACAACACATGATGATGTACTTTCATGGTTTTCAATGTAGAATTGGACTAGCTACCTAGCTTGTTTGAAGGCATGAAGACAAAGGTGTACTAAGGCATGGGAAATTGGAGTTGAAGGTAAGTACAAGTGTGTGTGGAAATGTGAAGAAATTGAAGTGAGTTTAGTTGAAAATGGATGGTGAGTCTGTGTAGTATAGTAGTTAGTTGACAGAGACATGTAGAATTTACGAGGATGTTGTTGGGGAAACATTGAACATAAGTGGGGGAGGATGTAAGGATTTTTGTTTTCCCATATAGAACAAATTCACTTTCCACATGTACTATATTGAAGGTGAAGGAAAATGGGATGATTCGGTTGTGACTTAGTAACTTGACATGGTGTAGCCACACAAATTACAAGTTGCATTGCAATATGGGTGAGGTGCTCACTAGAGTGAAACAAGTTGTGCATATGGTGCATAGTGATTTGTATTAAGTTGTAATGAAAAAAGTGTCATTTTCTGGGTGGAGAAAAGGGATGTTAAATCTTAATGGAGAATACATCCTAGTCAAATATGGAAGAGTGTGAATTTATAGGTTGGATAGGCCTGTGACATGATAAGGTTTTAGGTAGAAAGTGAGTCACTAGAAAGAACACCACAACAAGGAACACCTTAGTGGAAGTGTTTTGGGTTGCAACACTTGACATGCATAACTTAGTTTAGAAGATGGGTGTGGGAGAGTCACCCACTAATGAGTGGTGTGGTAACAATTGAAGCATTGTGTTGAGTGCTATAGTGTCTTATGGAAGCATTCAAGGTGTGACTGAGTTTGCAGTGACAATGATCCAAGGAGGGAGAATGCTAACAAGATATTTAGGGGAACTACTCCAATTTTAGGCCTACAAGAGGAAAAAAATAGTTTATGTAAAGCAAGACTACAATCAGCATGTAGGTCCAAGTTTGCAAGCAAGACATATAGAAAAAATTAATGAATACATGGATTTCCCCCCTACTTTTAAAGGTTGGAATGTGGTCTACTATGTTGCTAATTCCCAAAAGGTGGTGGGGGAACATAGCTCCTCCCTACAGATGATTTCCTTCTTCTTGTCTAATCAATTGAGTTAAATAGGCTAATAAGGGCTTGGAAGTCTCAAATAGTTGTGTTAGTTTAATTCCATCTATTTCTTAGTCAACTTAGTAATGTAGATTGGGGTTGTAAATATGATTTGAAAGGAAGCCTCTTTTATTATATCATATCATAAGGCACTATCTAGTGGAGTGCTTGTAATGTGGAAAGACATTGGAAATTTCAACCAAATAAGGTTTATGGAAGACAATTCAAGACATTAAGCTATTACCCACGTCCCAACAAATGGTCAGTAACTATGTATTGTCAGAATCCATGCACCTACTAATCCTAGAGACAAATAAAGAGATGCATTCTAGGGTACAAATTAATATTGGAGAATATTTGGCTCAAGGAAATTTTAACAATACCTCCTATTCACGTGTTGCAAAAGGGGTTTTGAAGAATATTGAAAGAGGAATCTCTACCTACAATTTCAAATTCATATGTGCATTGGAGAGTAAGCTACGCCAATTGTTATTTGAACCTATATTTCAAGTATTTGTTGCTTAAGAATTAATGGCAACATCACATTTTTGTGAAGATAAAAATTGGATTAATCTTAGTGAATGGTTTCATATTATAAGGGGAAAGTGGGAGGATGTATTTACAATACAACTATATTTGGGTGGTGAGGCTTTTATGTGGTGTATTTACAATACAACTACATTCCTTGGCTAAGGTTTGGAGTAGGACATTAACATTCCTTGGCTAAGGTTTGGAAAGTTTTGATTGTAAGGGGCCAATTGTTGTTGCTACATAGTTACTTTTCTTGTTTATAATATATCAAGGATATATGTTCAAGTTAAAGTTTGAGGAACCATCAATATAGATGTACCAAGACTCGTGGATCTAAGGGATAATGGCATGGTTTATGGAGAGAACCAAGGTTCAATTGGGCCATGGATAGTGAGTGGAGAAACCACTTGAAAGAAAGAAGGAAAGATATATGTTCCATCAAAAGGGGGATATGTTGAAGAGGTCGGGAGAGGGTCAGATCAAGGGAATAAACTATTGATCTAAGAGGAGGGGCTTCCCTCTTGCTTGGAAGAGAGGTGAGTTTCAATCTAAGAGGTATATTTAGTGAGTTTAATGTGAGTATCTCACAATATATCAAGGTCTTGCGAGAACTCTAGCTCGACACCTTGGAGGCAAACCGAATGGTTTTATATTCCCACCTTCACCTCCCATACTTGGATGAGTACATGGTCATATACCATGGATGTAAGAGGGTGGAATGTTGAACATGTTCATGATTGGATTCTAGTTTCCCTAAATGTTAGTTTTGAGGCTTCATGTGTTCATGTCCAAGAGGTTCAAGGGAAAATGTTGGGAGAAAGAAGAGGAACCTCACTTATTTTTGAGAAAAGGGACACAACACTCCCTATGGTAGGGGAAGGCTAGTATAAGAAGTAGATTTTACCATATAGAGGGGGGATAAAATTAGTCTTTGACCACTTCCAAAATGGGATCATCATTTTTAAGTAGGACAAGGACTAAAATATCTTCAAGGGAATTTTATATATTTCCATCAAGGACATGGACAATTATGATGTGGACAATTTTGCATGGAGGAATTTCTCCCGAACATCTTCATGAAAGATTGTGAATCTATGGTGCATGTACAAATATGTGAGATGTGGTTTATGATAATATTTTGAATTCTCCAATCACATTCTCCATTGACCTTGTTTAAACCATTCCATTTGGTTTTTGTTGCACTAAGTGTAAAGAACAATGTTGGAGACATAAGTTAAGTATGAGCTATTTGTTACGTATGTATTCCCTTTTATTTTAATGGTATCCATATTTTGTATTGATCAAATGAGGAATTAACTCAGAACTAATGCCATTAGACACAAACTCAATCCTAAGGCCAACTACAGAGAAAAAATAACACACGCTAATTAATCTAGGAGTCAAGCATGCATACAAACCTTCTCACAAAGAAGCGCTAGTTGGTGATGGAATCCAACATCGCAGAATCGATGTGCGAAGGGGCTGAGTTTCGATAGGTGGGAAAGTTACATTGACAACCTGCTTAACGAACTAACTCACTGGTGCAAGTTACCTCACTGAGCAGTGGGAAACCCTCCAAGGATTCTAAGTGATTCTAGCCAACGTTGATCCCAGGTACAACACCACATTCCCTGTGTTGTCATATTGTGTAGGAAGTCTAAAATATTATGGCCTCTACGATACCACCTACTATACCAAATAAAAGGGGGGACAACTGAAAATTGACACCAAGACCAACAAAGAAAGGTTGATTACTCTGAGGGCACCAATGCGACCTCGTGATTGACCCTTTTGTTAGAAGGGCTTCCCAAAGTCAGTGATATAACAACCGGATTTCACTCCCTAACTCAAGGCTTTATGTTTGTTTAGAATCTTTGGAAAGTTATTCTCACAATCATATTCCAAAGCTCTACACCTAAGCTAAGATGGGTTTGAAGAGCCCTAGAAAAGTTGTTAGATAAATTTTAATTAGCACTTGATTTTAGGTTGTTGTTACTCAAACTAGAGGTCGTGAAACTGATGGTGTTTTGACTCGACTCTTTAAACCATGCAAGAGGAAAATGAAATGAAAGAATTTCAAATTCGATGAAAACTAGCTATGGGAAGTAGCAAGAGGTTTTAAGTAAAGAAATAATTTATTGATAGATTACTATGTGTGTAGTACTGCTAATGAAAAAAAGTATGAGATAATTGTTCAGATAAATGGAAGCAAAATGACCCAAATTTTAAAAGTACCATGCAAATTTCATAGTTCACTTAGTACACTTATACAACATTGAATCAAATGTCATCATTTCTAGCATAGTAAACTTTTATGATTATAGAGACCACCATACACATATTGAATACTCATAAGGATCACGAGGGCTTTGCCTTGTTGACCAATATATTATCATGTTCATTCATAAAGGTTTTTTTTTAATTATGAGAAATAGAGTCAATATATTGTAGGTATTGGGAACCTTGTTGAAGGTAACCAAACCTTGGAGAGAGATATAATATCACCTACATAACAACAATTGTTATGTGAGCATGTTCTATAATCTTATCAATGAGGCAAGAATACCTATGTTCATGATCTAATAATCATGTTAATTCCAATATGAAACCATAACATGTGTAACATGATACATTTGAATTCGGGTCATAATACCTCTATGAAATAAATGTTACTTATGGTTGAAATATGTGATGAATGGGTGTTTCCTTGACAAGGGACCAAAACTCTTATAATAAAAAAATCCCACTAGAAAAGTTCTTTGAACATGTTGATAGCTAACCATTGATAATCCTATGTTGATGGTTCAAAAATAATGAAAAATAGTCATCTTACATGCTCATTGGTATTCAACTAGATCTAGCTATGTTCATCATGACGTACAAATTATCCATAAGGTGTCATTAGTGAGGGCATGTGTCAGTGATTCTAGAAAGGCACTGTTGAAGGCATGAGGTGAAAATGTTAGCATGGGGATGGAAAATGAACATAAGGAAACAATGTTAATTAACACCATCAAAGGTAGGAGGAGAGAGTTGAGAGGAAGGAAATTTCATGGAAATGAAGGTGACCTTATAGCTATATGTTGTAGGATGAAAATGCCAAATATAACCTCTTAGGGAAGATATCAAGGGAGTGGTGACTAGTCTCAACTAAGGAATGCCATATTGAATTCATCCCTAATCAAGACAATGAACTAAAGGGAGATAATCAAATATGAACGGATCGAGGAAATAGGTGGTCAACAAGAGAAAAGATAAGACAAGGAAGAGAGGACTAGAAATGATAGGATAATAAAGGTATGATAGGCTATGGTTAGGGGACTAGAAAAATGGAAGGGGGGAAGAAAACAAGGAGAGTAGGTGTTACCCTAATAATATCAAGGTTATAATGGAGGATAAAGAGATGGGTATTATAACCCATAAAGAAACATCAAATGGACAGGTAGTAGGATGGAGTTCCCTACGAATAAGGATAAGAATTCCAGCCTAAGGGATATTGGATGAAAAAGAGAAACAAGTGGTAGATTCCATTGGTGAAGGAGGAGTGGAAGGAGGAAGGATCTATTGTAAAGGAAGAGGTTCCAACATGGGAAAAATACAAGGAATAATGTCACTTGGTCATTGAGGGATTGTGTGAGGAGGAGGAGGCATCGATATAATATTGGTAACTAAATGGATACCACCCATTGTAGTCAAAGTGTGCTAGAAAGGGCTCATTATATAATTTTTTAGAGGCCATATTAATACTACCTATGAAATGGGATGAATTCTTGATGGGATCAAGAGGCACATCCTCCCACTATTGGGTTGGGGAAATACTCCAAATGTATCTAATTTAGACTCATATTTGGATTAAGAAGGAAAAGTGTTAAGTTGAGAACATACATTTTGTTTCATAAAAGTGTCTTGTTGATATAAAATATATTGTATTAGGGAAGTGGCATGTGGAGAGGTAGAATATTGGATTGGGATTATATTTGGTGAACCTCATTGGTAAGAGGAACGATTATTCTATTGAAGGATGTGATATTGGGTTGTAGTGTGAGTATTGTTCTTATGATACTTACACCACTTTTCTGAACCAAGGAAAGGGTAAACATTTAAGTCTTTTGATTAGTTGTATGTGTGCTTGACTAAGGAGGGGGAGACTCATGTTCCTAACATCGGTTAGGTGGATGTACATAGGGATGAATAAAAGGAAAGGATACATGTTTATCTTTGGAAACTTGTTGAGGAGGGAAGGTATTCCTAAGAGAGTATTTAAGTTTAATAAATTCTCTAAGGATTCTATCTTCAAGTTATTGCATTTAGGGAATGAGTTTATTGCATGTCCTACATGGGGTAGTGGGTTGTATTTTATGGGTTTATATGTTATCATTTTCAACTTTCCTCTCGAGGGATGAGTAAGTCCTGCAACTTTCAACTACCATCCAGGAACATCACAGTGCAAGATCTCAACATTCAGGTGTCTTATGCTATGCATAAAAACAATAAAACCCAATTCAAATCTAGTCATTGGGAGTGCTCTATGATCCATTTATACTTCTGGAAGGAATTACATATCGATTTTGCCACCATTTTTTGTGATCCCCTGAGCGTCTTTGTCTTCTTCGGGTGTTCGGGTCTCCTCTTTTTCTTGCATTGTGGTGTAGGGCCTCCTTGTCTCCTTGTTGGGATGGACTGTCACAATTTGCATGGGTAAATGTTCGATGGTTCTCTTCAATATGGTATAAATTGCACCATGGGTTCTCTCCTCCCTCTCAGTACAGAGAGCCTCTTCCAAACCCACATAGAGGCTCGTCCAAACCTCACAGAGAGACTCGTCCAAACCCAAACCAAGACTATGAGAAAACCCACAACCAGAACTCAACTCATGAGAAAATACCTCATAGGGATCATCATCCAAACCTGAACCAATACTGTGAGAAAACCCGCAACCAGAACTCAACTCATGAGAAAATAACTCACAAGGATCCTCATCCAAACCCGAACCAATAATATGGTCTCCACACATGGGGGCTCGAATATGGTCTACACACGCTCAGAATAATTTGAGTTTTGGGTTTTGGTCTCCACGCACGTGCTCAAATTTGAATATTCTAGAAGGAGATCTCTATTCTTGTAGTGTAGATTTAACCTATTTTTCAGAGAAAATGAAGTTGTGCTTCGCTCTTATTTTGTCTTCTTCCACCAAAAATATGCACACATTGTTATTATAATGGTTCAAAAATTGACATTAAAACTATTAGAACACCATTTATATGGAATATCTGGTCCAGGAATTGGATGTTGTCCTTAGTAAAATGCTTTCCACATCAATAGTGGGTCTCTTGGACCAATCCATGTTTTTAGGTCTAAAATCAGTGGATTCTAATGCACTATAAACTTCTTCTAGGTCATGGTGTGGGCCAAAAACCTAACTTTTTAGGCCATAGAATATAGTTCTATGGACCAACTATTTAGTGTGAAGTAGATGGGTCTCAAGTACTCAACACATGGGCATCATTACAAGGTCATAGGCATCATGGATGGGTCTTGGGTCATTAATCATAGTTAAAGGGGGGAAACAAGAGCCCTCGGGCCTAAACCTTAATTAGAAAGCTCAAGCATCAAGGATGAGTCCTCAAACCACCACATATTACATTTATAGGGTATCATTAATTTCCAAATGGGATATGGAATCCATGACTAGGTTATTTATGAACCAATAATTAGTATTAAGGTCTAACCAATGTCAAGGGAGAGAAATAATGGCCTTATGTCCTAAATAAAGAGTCTCGAGTCAAGAACCAAAAATAAAAACCATGAATATTCCCAAGTTATGTCATTGAAATCATCCATGAACCATGACACATGACCTTCATATGGTATCTTTGTCCTACTATAGGGATATGGGTGCCATGATTAAACCACAAAAAAGGTCCTAAAAAAGAACATGTCTCAGTTCCACACATGGCATAGTTATTGGGTACATGGTTAGGGTTTTGTAGCACTTGAGTGGGATATGAGGGCCCTAAATGTCACTTATTAGGCTCAATCATCATGAACAAAACCTAGAAACCACAACACAATCCCTCTCTAGGGGGTCTTTAGCATCAGAGTTGGATAAGGACACCATTAGGAGGTTTTTTGCAGTAAGGATGGGTAGAGAGGCCTTAACCATGGTCGAGGAAGGAAAACAAGTACCTAAGGATCTTGTTGAATATTTTTAGGCTTTAGAGCCTTGAATAAGTCCTCAAACCAACACATCACTCATTTTTAAAACTTCCTTGAAGGCCTCCAAGTAGGATACAGGTGCCATGAGTAGGTGTTGTTACCTAGAAATGGCTCTTAACACCTAAAAATAGTTAAGGTGGGAGTTAAGTAATTAGGCCATAATTGAACCTTCTCAAGCTTATGTGCCATGAACAACACCTAGAAACAATGACATGAGCTCTCACTTCAATGTCTTTGGCCTAATATTTGGACATGAGTGCCATTTATATTTTTTTCATACTACATATGAGTCTCAGGGCCTTGACCATGGTTTGGGTAGGGAAATAATCCCCAAGCCCTTAACCATGGTCAAGGGAGGGAAACAACAACTCAAGCCCCAAACATATCATATCTAGCTCAAGCACCATGAACAAGTCATCAAATCACCACACAAGACCATGGATGGGTCACAAGACCTTAGTTATCATCAAAGAATGAAAACAAGTGCCTTATAATATTGTTGAAGTTTTTGAAGCTCAAGAGCCTTGAACAACATAACAGAAATTTGTCCTTTAAGAGGGATATAGGCATCATGATTAGTTTTTTCACATTGAAAATGAGTGTAGAGGCATAAACATGGCAAGTTGGAAACAATGGCCTAAATCCCTAACTAAACCTTATCGAGCTCAACCACCATCAACAACACCTAAAAAAAATGACATGAGTCCTCTCTGGGGAGTCTTTGGCATCCAAGTTGAATATGGGTGACATTATGAGGTCTTATTCATCATGGATGGGTCTTAGGTTCATGACTATAGTTGATGAAAGGAAACAAGAGTCTTCAACCCTAAACCTTCCTTCTCAAGCTCAAAAACCATAGAATAGTGGTCAAACCACCACATATGACCTATGTAACATATAATTCACCTCCAAGTGGAATTTGGACATGTTCCCTAAGTGAACATTCTTAGGCTTAACTTCTATGAATAACAACTACATCCCATACAACTTCTCAGGATATAGTGTTGGACGAGTCCTTAAGCCATCACATAGGACCCTTGTAGGTTAATTTTGGACTATTTGAGTGATACAAGAACCATGATTAAACCAAAACATATGCCCTAAATAAAAATGTGTCAGACCCCCCATTAGGAATGGTTTACAGGGTTGTAGTTTGTGTTCTTTAGAATCCAAAGTAGGATATGGTGCCATGAGTAGGTTTTGTACAATATAAATGGGTATTGATGGATTAACATGGTTAAGGGGGAAAGAAGGGTCTTAAGCCCTGTCTAAACCTTCTTGAGCTCAAATGTCATGGTTAGGGGAGGAAAAAACATGGACCTTATTCCCTAAACATCACTTCTTAGGATCAATCACCATAAACAACGCCTGCAAACCATAACACGAGCTCTATATAAGGGGTTTTTAGCATCATAGTTGGATATGGAGTCCATTAGGAGGTTTTGTGCACTGAGTATATATCATAGGATCTTGACCATGTTCGAGGAAGGAAAACAAGTGCCTCAAGATATTGTTGAATATTCTTGAGCTCAAGAACCTTGAATGCGTGCTTGACCCAATGCATGAGTCCATTGTATGGGTTGTTTGCAAGCCTATGAGTGGGATGCGGGAACCATTAATAGGTTTTATGCATTGAAAATGGGTCTTAATTCCTAAACATGGTCAAGGGGGGGGGGATAACATTAATCCCTAATTGAACCTTCATGAGCTCAAGCACTATGAACAACACCTAGAACTATGACATGAACCCTCACTAGGGGGTCCTTTTCCTGGGAGGTGGATATGGTTTCCATTAATATGTTTTCCTCACTAAATAAAAATCTCAAGGAATTGACCATGATTATAATAGGGAAACAATATCCTTATGATGGAAAATAAACCTTCTAGGCATCATTTGTTGTGAACAACACCTCCAACCATGGCACATGCCCTATTTGTGGGTTCTTTTAACTTGGAGTGGTATTATAGGTGCCATTAGGTGGTTTTGTGCAAAATGGATGTGTTTAGAGGCCTTTACCGTGCCCAAATAAGGAAAATAAGTCCTTTTCCCTTACAAGAAGTTTTTAGTGCTAAATATTTCATTTTGAAACATGTCAGGGTGAGGGAATCATCTTCGCCTTTATGAAATTTGGAATTTAAGAAGGATCTAAACTACTTAATTTATGAAATTTTAAATATTGTTTAGCAAACATATACCACTTAAATTTAAGAATTTAATATTTCTATTGCTTAAAAAAATGATTTTTTTTAACAAGATGTTTGTCTTCAACAAATAAGATGGAAACGCTATATTGCCATTTTCAGTATGCTTAAACTATAAAAATTAGTTGTAATGTTAAAAACTTAATAATAATCAAAATTTTATGGATATCTATACAAATAATTAAATGTGTCTGAACATAACGTGTTTGACCCCTATTTGAAATTTCAGGGTTTCTAATAAAAATATTTCATTGTTTTAGAATTTTTTTAGGTTACGTTAAGGTGAGAAATATAAATCTTGCTAAACAAAATTTAATGTTGTGGAAGGTGGTATATATACAATTGTATATACTTGATATATATGTCAGGATATATTGGATGGTGTATATACTACTATATAAAAATGAAGAAAGGTTGATGCAAACTTAAAACTTGTGTCAACCCATTTGTGTACTTTGAAAGAAAAATAGGGTTTATGGTTTACATGATGAATTGATGATGGAAACAAGTGGGTGTGTGAGTTAAATTTGAGTCCATAAATCCTCCCATATCATTAAGGCATGTGAATAGTCTATCCATGTCAAATGTTAGTGCATCCAGAAACAGTTTGAAAAAATTTCAACGTTAGCCCCATTCAACGTTAGTGCATAAAACTTGTGAGTGGTGTCCATATCCCACCCAATGGCCAAAAATTCCTAAGAGAGGATGAGTGTGGTGTTTTAAGGCCTTTTTCATGGCCATTAATCCTGAGAAATTTGTGTAGGGCCTAAGGCCTTTGTTTTCCTCCCTTGGCCATGGTATAGGTTAGGAGATCCATTCTTATTTTTATATATAAAATATATTAATGGTTCCCACATTCCGAATTAGAGCCCGTCTTCATGGCCATTAATTAAAATAAATGTTTTTTTATAGCCTAAATCCCTCGTTTTCCTGCCTCAATGATGTTATAAGCCTTGACTCCCATATGTGGTGTAAAAAAATTCTTATGGCATCCATATCCCACTCAAAGGAAAATTGTACCTTACAAAGGTTCTACATGTTTGTTTGAGGCCTATTTCATGGCCCTTAAACTTCAAAAGCTTTGTTTTGGTCCTAAGGTCCTAAAGCGACGATATAAAATGATGCTTGGATTCATTTCATATTTGGTTTATCAACTTGAAATTAAAATTTGATACTTTGCAAGCTAGTTGTACCTTGAGTCAAATACAAATATGAAATTAGGAATCATTAACATATATACTAGAACATATGAAAAATAGGATTTATGGTTTACATGATGAATTGATGATGGAAGAAAGTGGGTGTGTGAGTCAAATTTGAGTCAAGAAACCGTCCCATATTTTTAAGGCATGTGAATAGTCTATCCATGTCAAATTTCAGTGCATACAGAAACAATTTGAAACATCGTTGGCCCCATTCAAAGGTCATTGTTTCTTGTGTCTAGTCCTAGTACAATTTTTGTTCCTTGTTCCTTTTAAAATTCGTTCGACGGTACACACATCCCTGCATATAGTACTGCAAGGGAGTATTTTTATGGTGTTGATTAAGCAATCAACGAAAAAAGAGGGATTTTTCATCACAACTATGACACAAATACATTGTATATACATTAATGTAGAACATGAAAGAAAAATGCAAAAAGAATGATGAAAACTTAAAACTTGTGTCAACCAATTTGTGTTCTTGAAGAAAATTAGGGTTTATGGTTTACATGATGAATTGATGATGGAAGAAAGTGGGTGTGTGAGTCAAATTTGAGTCAAGAAACCCTCCCATATAATTAAGGCATGTGAATAGTCTATCCATGTCAAATATCAGCGCATACAGAAACAGTTTGAAAACATTTCAACATTGATCCCATTCACAGGTCACTATTGTTCATGTATAGTCCTAGTACAATTTTTGTTCCTTGTTCCTTATAAAATTTGTTAGACAGTAAACATGTCCCCACATCTAGTACTGCAAGGCGGTATTTTTATGGTGTAATTGATTAAGAAAACAACGAAAAAGAGGGATTTTTCATCACAACTATGACAAAGATACATTGTATATACATTAATGTAGAACCTAAAAGAACAATGAAGAAAGACTAATGAAAACTTAAAACTTGTGTCAACTAATTTGTGTACTTTGAAAGAAAATTAGGTTTTATGGTTTACATGATGAATTAATGATGGAATAAAGTGGGTGTGTGAGTCAAATTTGAGCCCACAAACCCTCTCATATCGTTAAGGCATGTGAATATTCTATCCATGTCAAATTTCAGTGCATACAGAAATAGTTTGAAAAAATTTCAAGTTGGCCCCATTCACAGGTCATTGTTGCCCATGCCTAGTCCTAATAAATTTTCGTTCAGTTCGACAATACACAGGTCCTTTCATATAGTATTGAAAGGGAATATTTTTATGGTTTTGATTAAGAAATCAACAAAAAAAGGGGATTTTTCATGACAACTATGACACACATACAATGTATATACATTAATGTAGAACCTGAAAGAAAAAATGAAGAAAGGCGACAAATTTTATCCCATGTGTACATTTGAAGATACTTGCGATGAATTAGATATACTATCGACAAACTTTTTTTGTCTATAGTATAGCTAATTCGTCGCAAGATTATTTACATTCATCGCTCTTGCAATGATATCCTTTCCTTGTCTCTTGCTGATGAATTCCCTTCTTTGTCTCTCTTGCCGACAAAAATGTTTTCATAAGTGATGGGTACTAAATTATCCTTGATTATTATCCTTGATTTTCTCCTCTAGTACCTATTCTACTTCTTTTCACACCACCATATATATCAATATTTCTTAAAGGTTAAAAAGATCAACATCAGCTTAGAGGAGAATCCAATATCAATATATTGCTCTACTTCTATAGAGAATACTCTCTCTATGTTTTAAAAGATAACTACATGACACTACACTTAAATGACAAATTCCAACACTTGATGGTTTTAATTAGGATTGATTTCATATTTGGTTTATCAAATTGAAATTAAAATGTGATACTTTGCAAGCTAGTAGTACCTTGAGTCAAATACAAATATGAAATTAGGAATCATTAACATATCTACTAGAACATATGAAAAATAAGGTTTATGGTTTACATGATGAATTGATGATGGAAGAAAGTGGGCATGTGAGTCAAATTTGAGTCCAGAAAACCTCCCATATCATTAAGGCATGCCAATAGTCTATCCATGTCAAATTTTAGTGCATACAGAAAAAGTTTGAAAAAAATTCAAAGTTGGCCCCATTCAAAGGTCATTGTTGCCCATGTCTAGTACTAGTACAATTTACGTTCCTTGTTCCTTGTTCCTTCTAAAATTCGTTCGACAGTACACATGTCCTCGATGCATATAGTACTGCAAGGGAGTATTTTAATGGTGTTTATTAAGCAATCAATGAAAAAGAGGGAATTTTCATCATAACTATGACACAGATACATTGTATATACATTAATGTAGAACTTGAAACAAAAATGAAGAAATATTGATGCAAACTTAAAACTTGTGTTAACCAATTTGTGTACTTTAAAATAAAAATAGGGTTTCAACGAAAATTCTATATAAATAACAAACATGTTCATTCAAACTTCGTTGATGCAATACTATGACAACAATATTGATGACATCTACGATCATGATGGTATAAAAATGAAAGAGCTTCTCTTGGTTTCAAGAATAATTTATCCTCTACTGAACAAGGCCAACCACATGAAGGTGGAAGCTCATATGGCCCCTACCCTTCCCATCACATCACTCTCAATTGATCCCCAATACCCAATCTATAAAATAGAAAATAATCAAAAGCAATGTTTTATTAATATTCATGCATAGAAACTACAAAAACAAAAATTAATGAAGGTAAATGAAATTATGTGTTTGTAAATGATATTTTTAGTTTACCACGTACTTTAGTATATTGGCAACTATTTTCAAGTTTCACATAGTAATTAAACAACATGTAACATAGGATATAAAAATGTCGCATAAAACTTTAAAATGTGTAATTGACCCATAACATTATAAGTAAATTATTTTAAGAGAATAATTCATACAAATTAAAATATATAGTCACGTACCTAATCCAACCTCAACATATGTGTAATCATACTTATTATGTATCTTGATCTTCTTCATAGAACTCAACATCTATATCATCATTCAGTTCAGAAACAATGTTTAAAGGATTGACGATATCATCAATGTCATTTTCAAGCATATTTTCATTGACATCATCATCAAGAATTGAAATATTGTCTCCTACGCCTAGATCATGATCTTCTTCGTATTCTTCATCTGTCGACCCTACATGATCTTTCGACTCTGTCTGATCTAGCGAATCATCTTCTTGATCTTCAATATCATCTTCTTCCTGTAAATGAGTATACTTAATTGGCCTTCCTCTTGGATCATATCTAACAACAAATGACCAATCTCTCTCACCTGGAACATTTGAGTAAAAGACCTGTTCACATTGGCTTGGAAAAACATAGCGATCATGTCCTCTATCAAACATCGTTGTTTTAATCATTGGAAATCCATTGGAATGTTGAATAGCAGTTATTTCTTGATCGTGTTCATGCATTTGTAACCTATACGATTTGACATCAAACAGAACTAATTTGCAGGAATTAAAGTCACACTCAAGTATATCATTTAAATACCCATAGTATCTATTTTCATATTCTCAATGATATCTGTCACTCCTAGAGGAAACATTAGTGACCTAGAATACTGCAATTATTCCACTATCAGAAGTTTTCCTGGTTTCATCCAATTATTTGATGTGAAATTTATGACCATTGCACCACATAGCCTTGTGGTGTTTCAACTACAATATGTCATATATGTAAAAGATGAATTGTCAATTAATAAATTAGCATATATAGTCCCCGAGGTGTAGGATAGTCAGTGACGGAGTGTGTTGTTAAGCCACTCTGTGTTGAAAAGTCATCGGTTCGAAACCTGCGGGGACAAAAAAATCCAACCATGTTAAGGGTTGGTGTGGCTCAGGCCGGGTGCGATCCCCGGGTGATTTGATGTCTTATATGCCCCTGAGTCGTGGTTTCTCAAGCCACAGGTTAATCCCAATGCCAACAGATTCGGCCACATTAACAAACAAACAAAAAAAAAATTAGCATATATATTTATATAACTTGGAAATTATCTGAAAAATACAGTACACATGTAGTCATATTAATATAATATAAAATAACTAAATAAAATGGGTGAATTTTCTTGCCTTTCCATCTTTCAAACCATATGCTAAATCAATTTTCCTTTGCGTAACATTGGCATCTCCCTTACGATGAGCTTCTCTAACCAATTCAGACAGTCGTTGCCATGATAACCTACCTCCATTATGTTGTTTACATCTTTCAATCCATACATTCATCCAGTCAAGATTGTTTGCAATGTATAAATGCAGTGCATCGCACTCTTGAGCAACAGAATCAAAAAATCATAATTCACCAATATTAAATATTAGTTATAACGTCCATGCAGGTTATAAATATTAATAAATTATGAAATAAATTATATTAATATATTAATGAGTATGATCATATACACACAAAAAAGAAACTTTATATGTATTATAAATCTCCACAATTATTAATATATTACCTCTCATTTTTTTCATTCTACCTTTCCCCAACAGATGCTCTTGATCTTCAAATTTTTTGATGGAGTTCACATCCCAAATGCAATCCACTGCATGCATAGTTGGCATTGTTAATTTAGGAAGATACTAACTAATATACACCATGGATTGATATACCATATATCCCTCCACTATAGAACCCTCAGGACGTGCTCTTTTTCTAACCAATGCCTTCAATGATTTCAACTGCCTCTCCACCATCCACACTGACCTTGTGTGAAAAAGTCCACAAATTTCAATCTTCTCAACTTGGTGTATGAGGTAGTGTTCTTGTGCATTGAAAAATTTTGGAGGTATATACTTTTTCATTTCACACATTAGACGAGGAATTTCTCTCTTCCAATACTTTATATCATCTTCATGGATTTATTTCAATGACAACCATCTACATGAGATCATGACACAAGAAAATAACATGTTTCAACATAACATAATATAATATATTACATTACAAGTAAAACACATGTCATTAAGTAAAACAATAATTTGAAAGAACATTTTGCATATAAATCACAACTACTGACCTCATGTATTTTCCAAGATCATATATAACTTGTTTGACGTTGTTATCAAAGTCGTTTGGGAGAGATAGTGGTAGAACATATTGTAACAAAAAAATGAATCGTTATTTGTTTCGACCAAAGTAGACAAAAAAAATAAAGAAATTAAAATATGTATAAGGACAATATATATAAATATGTATACCAAAATTATTACCTTAATGAAGGTATGCCAATCATGTGTTTTTACCCCACCAAATTCACCTTTCTTCATTAAGATATTATTTATGTTTGAAGCAAAACCCGTGGGAAATTTAATTCTTTGAATGACCTATTTTACATCATTTCTTTGTTGCGTCGTTAATAACCATGGAAGGTTATTTTAGTCTATTCCATCTGATATATTTGATCATATCACACTTCACATTGCATGATTCACTTCCTGAATGTCAGTACAAAGTTTGACAATTTTTTCTTTGTTCCTCCTACCATCTATGATTCCCCATAAAATTTCTATCACATTTTTCCCGATATGCATTGTATCAAACAAATGAGATATTTTTAGCTCCTCATAGTAGGGAAACCTCATAAATTGAGTGGGATAAAATTTCATTCCTCGTGGAAGCCCATTATTAATACCTTCATGATGGCGGCCTTCATGAAGCATAAAATAAATCACAAAAATAATTATCAAATATGGTAAAATAAATTCAATGATTAAAATAAACATTCAAAACATTACATGATATACAATACATAAATAAATTGATTACCTTGATGATTTATATTATATTCCAACCTCCATAGGTGAGGTGTCATTCTTCGTGGTTTTAAACCAATCTCTTCTTTCCAATTGAAAAGATGTTTTTCAATAGTATGATACCTATGGTTCTTAGGGAGGAGGTGCCTATAATCATAAAACACCACCTTTCCTAAAAACATTTAATGATGATACTTCATCTTAGGACCACAAACTAGACATGGAAATTTACCCTTTGTTTGAAGACCTTCGACAAATGGATTAATGTCAATTATACGATGAGATTATTTAAAAATTAAGCATGTAGCATGATATCATTAAAAAATTATATATTATTAAAGAGAAATATTAGAATGCTACATACCACAAAAATGTGTTAGTCCTGGGGCATCATGAATTGTCCATAAAATTATTCCACGAAATTTAAATTTCTTCTCCCCGATTGGTTTACAGATGTCATACATAGTGATGCCAGCCCATAACTTTAGTAGCTCGTCGATAAGAGGATCAATATATACATTCATATATTTAACCTGGTACTTAACTAATTGTTTTAAATTACACATAATTACTATAACCATGATGTCATGTATATATAAGTAAATAAATAAACAAAATATATTATGCAAAAAATGAAACAAATGAAAATGTTAGATTCAAAAAATTAATGTAAACAAATACCTAGAAAAATCATTGTCAACATTATGTGATATCTCTTTATTGACATCCAAGGAGGAATTTTACTGTTGATAACAAAAATAGGCCACACTGAGTAAATATACCTAATCTCTCCTAATGGATTAACACTGTCAGTTGCCAATGAAATCCTAACATTATGAGGTTCATCTTTGAAATTTGCCCATTTTTCCTCAATTTTGCTAAATGCATAACCATCGGCAGGCATTCGAAGAACACCATATCCACTTCTGTTATGTGCATGGTAATCCATAAATTGTGTTATGCTTTCACACCTGAACAATTGTTGCAAACATCGAATTATGGGAATATGACGAAGAACCTTTCGAGGCACCCTTTTTGTTACTCGATCGGTTTGATATCTACTGATAAGACATTGCAGACATTCTGTTTCCGAAGAATGTTGTCCATAATATATAATATGATCATAAGGACATACATCTATAGTTTGATAATCCATTCCAATGTCTTTCATAATGGCATGCAAACCTCGATATGTGCAAGGTAAAATATTTGACGATGGTAACAAAAATTCACCTAACAATGTACAACATAACAAATAACTAATTAATGTAAAGAATATTAATCGTAAAAATTGCATTCTTATTTTACACATTAATTAACACTAAAAAAAAATAGAAAAAAATCAACATTTATGTATAATATGAGATGAAACATATTACATACCTTAGGATCTGTGTCATAAAAGTGTTCGACAAATTATTCATAACATTTAAGTTCACTAGCAACAATGTAGCGGAGAGAATATTTTCTCTTGATCCTTCATAAAGTCGTTTATTTTCCTTTTCTAATAGAGGTTCATCATAAATACCATCATTGTCCCCATCCTCATCTGGCTGAGAAAACAAATCTTGGATAATTTGATTTGTCCCATCATCTTATTCCATGGGATCATTAAATTGATTTGTCCCATCATCTTCTTCCATGAGATCCTCATTTGCTTGATCATGTTCCTCAGCTTGTACAACATCATTTCTACTACTACTTGGTGCAATATTCTATGGAAAGTTAGAGGGAAACTCTATCTTTATAATTACAAACAATCATGAAAAATTAGTGTATACTATAAAAAACATTCAAACAATATATATACATATATATAATTTTATATAAAATTGACAATATAAAAATAGATAATGAATACATAGATAATTACGATGGGACGATATTCATTCAATCTGCCATCAATGTGCCCATATTTCCTACAATGTTTTGTATATGTTGCTATTGAAATTCTTACAGGACGTATGAGGCAACATTTTTTGCAAGGGAAATAACATCTACCATCACCCTTTTCACCTTCTTTAAGTTTTTATCCACCTCTAATTATATTCTGTGACATTCTTCCACACAACTTCCGCACAAAAATACCCTTTCTGAACTGTCATTGTTATAGCAATATTGTCGCAACATCTCTAATTCGTAAAATATTTATAGGTCATTGTGGTCACAATTGCGACGAACATTGACGAAATCAATGTTGACTTTCTCAAAGAGTATAATGGTCATATTGTCACTCTTGAGACGAAAGTTGACCAAATCAATTTTGACTTTGTCAAAAAGTATAATGGTTAATATGGACTTTATCAAATAGTGTAACGGTCAATAGTTAGCGTCACTCTTGTGATGAATTCACAAATTTGTCGTAAGAGAGACGATAATCCACTATCTTCATGATCATCTCAAAAGATAAGAACATTTGATTTCATCGAGAGAGTGACGAATATGGGCTAGATTTATAACAAAATTGAAAAATTGAACTTTTTCTCTTGAATTTTGCGATGAAAGGGTACTTTCGGCACAAGTAGTCATCGTAAATTTTTCAATATGTAGTAGTGTCACTTTCCCAACCCTTCCATCACTACAAAGATATGAGTCCTATAGTCCCCCATAAGCTATCTTGGGTGAGACTGTGTTGTGCACTTTGTGTGCAATGTTTCCTTCTGGTTTACCAAGAGGGCCAATAGTTTTAGGGTTTTGTTGGAAACCTTTGAGATCAGAACCTAGGTCAACCCAAATGTCCGAAAAATGGTTTTGTTTCTGGTTGGAACTGAGAAGGATAGATTGGAAGGGATGTTTTGAAGAACAACGCAGAGAATGAAAAAGTAGAAGGGAATGTATAGTCCATGGAATCCAATGAAGGCAGATATTGAAAGATGGTTAAGGACAAAGGAACTTGATTTTGCACAAAAGGACAATAGAAGCCCTAAATTTGCACTGCGCGAATATCTTGACATATATGTGTTTAGTGAATTGCATGAAGTGTTTTTCCATTATTTTCCACATTTGTTATAGGAGTGGTTATTGAGGTTGAAGGAAAACCATCCTGCGAATCAGATAAGACAGTTAGAGTGGAATCCAATAGAGATTGCTTAGTTGCAGAAATTTGAGAATAAATTCACCCGCACAATAGATTTTTTGTTAGACATTATTATTGCAGGTTTTATCACTAAATTTGTAGTTGATATTGTGAAGTCGTACACTTCTGAAGAGAAGGATTTTCTTAAGGTACCTAGAGGTAGGTACATAAGATCACTATATACTTCCATCAAGATTTTATTATATGACAATGGCATGATGACTATGGAATTAGGCAGCTAAACTTCTCTGCGCGCATGGGGGAAGGGGGAAAGCATTGACAGGGGTCTGAGATATGGACAAGGATCTGGATAAGGGGAAGGAGAAGGAGGAAATGGACCTGATCATGATGGAGGAGGACCAGATAAAGCAGAAAATGGAAATATCTAGAACGATGCACAGTGGTAGACCTTACCAGTATAAGATGAATAACAAAAATAGGGTCGTAGCCAAGAGAGAGGGCTTGGAGAGTGACGAAGAAGAGGTAGAGGATCTCCAAGATGTGGAGCATATTGAGGAAATTTTTCACGCAACATGTGCAAGGAAAAAAACAGGTCTAGGGTCAAGAACAGAAGGGGAAACTCCAATCCATATCACAGTTAGTGTTGAACCTACAACCCCATGTGCGACTAATACACCTAAAGGAACACAACAAGTTTCAAAATGGTGGGATTAAATCCCACTATTATATTACCATAGTTTCATGGTGAGGTATTAGAAGACCCTGAGAAGCATTTATTCATCTATGAAAAGATCTGGGAGGAAAATAAAATCATGGAAGAGGATAAAAAATTGGCGTAGTTGGATATAACATTTAGAGAATGCACGCTATATGGGTACATGAGACTTGATGTAAACAATGAACAAGGAGCACCAAATACTGTCGTGGAGGTAAAAAATTTGTTGGTAAATGAATTTCAGAAGCCAATTTCACAAGACCAGTATATGAACAAAATGATTGAGATCATGCAGAAACTAGGTGAGTCTATCTGGGAGATTGATTAAAGGTTTAAACACCTAAAAGGTAAATTGAAGTACTCTATTACTGTCATGAAACATAGGCAATTATTTATAAACTCACTATTACCAAACTTGAATTATCCTTTGAGATAGAAGAAGGTCTAAACTTAGGCATAGGCTTTGCAAGCAGCCCTCCACTTAGAAGAAAACCAGTATCAACAAACAGATAAAGCGATAGAAGAGATGAAAGAGGATCTAAATAACTTGATATTTCAGTTGAACCAGAATAAGGGGAAGGAGAAGAGAGAAGTTGTCTAGTTCACACTATGCAGGACAGAAGGATGACATAAGAATGAATGTCCAACCTTTGCGTAGTACTTGGCAGCAAGGGTGAAAAACCCCTTGCCTATAGGAAAACTGTGGTGTGAAATTTGTAAGACACATAGGCATGATCTATGTCATTGTCCCATGATTCAGATGTATAATAAAGTTCCACAAATTTCTTACTGCATTTTTTGTAAATCAGTGGGTCATGATGACAAGGACTGTAGAACGCTAGAATTGATGAGAGAGAGAAATTCATACACCTACAAGGTGTAAGAAGAGATGATGTCATGGAAATCCACACCGCAGTTCAATAATGTGCAACCACAATTCAATACCGCACAACCAAAGTACAACAATGCACGGTCATAGATAGAGGTGGATTCAAAGATTGAGGATGGGGAAAAAGAGGATTTGGACGAGGCAGAGAGTCGGTAGTCTTCTATAATTTTCAACAACTAGAACACTATGCAAGAGATTGTTCACTTCCACCTAGGACATGTATGATTTTCACACAACAGACCACAAGATAGAAGACTGTCCGACATTATTGGGAAAAATATAGGAAAAAAGGAACTAGAACAATTAGAACGTACAATGGATTTTTGCAGAAGCCATGGATGATGGGAAGAACATCAACATTGTTGCTCGAGGAATATACAATATGGGAGCCAATGTAGTGGAAGAGGATACAGTTCAACACTAGTGGGTAAAGAATAACATTGCACCATAGAATAATTTTGATGCACAGAAAGAAAAGGAGACGTTTAAGGAGGCCAGACAGGATATTCTAAAGGAGAACATTGTGTCTACATCAATTGTGCAAAGGAAAACCTTCAGAGTAATTAAGTGACCTAAAGATGTTTCTACATTCATGTGTAAAGCTATTGAATGATCCATCATCCATTAAGCTCTTACAAAATTTTCTAGAGAGATGCAACATGAAAGTAGAATGGAAGTTAGAATAGAAGACAATTAATCGTATCCATACGAGAAGAAGAACAAGTAGGGAATTAAGGTTAAATTCCAACATTGGGGATTTTAATATGGGGGGTGTAATACTTGATTTAGGCTCTGAAGTGAATGTCTTATCTAAGAATACATGGCATTGTATGGGAGAACCCACATTAGGGTATTCTCTTGTCCAGTTGAAAATGGAAAATCAACATAGATTATCACCAATTGGAAGACTAAAAGGTGTGACAATAGACTTGGATGGAGTACGCACTATAGCAGATTTTGAAGTTATATAAATAGTATATGGAAGAAAACCCTACCTAGCATAACTAGGATTGGACTGGGAATTTGATAACTAGGATGTGATCAACGTGAAGTCACGAAAAATGATCTTTGAATCACGTGAGTACAGAGTAATTGCACCATTGGACCCCTCAAAAGGAGAAAGGTATGTATAGATGACATGTTTGGACTTGGAAGAAATAAATCATTTATATAGGACTACCACACTAGAAGAAGATTATGTCAACCCAAGTGAAGATGGGGTACTCAGCTGGAGAAGCATTACTTTGTGTGCCTCGGACTTAGATACAGGCCTGGAAAACTGGTAGCAAAGGCTACATGAAGTCTCTACTGGTGGAGTTACTTCACACACACCTAGGATTTATTTTTCCTAAGGTTATTCCTTGTTTATTAGTCATAATTAGTCATTATCCAGTCTCCTATATTTTAGGGGATAATATTCCACCTGGAGAATATTCTCTTTCAGTTGACACTTCAGTTTGACTAGTTGAGTTGAGTTTAGATGTTGCATTGGTTTTTTCACCATGCAACATTGGGATCATCACCAACTCACTACTCTTTGTTCAGTCAATTAACTGAAGACTAGTTGACTAGTTAACTCAGCTAGGTGGCAGTTCGTTCCCGTAACTGCCTGAGAGACTAGACTAGGTGGAAGTTTTCTCTTGTAACTGATGGTGTGTGTCTAGATAAATATAGACCACCACTATGGATCATTAGTTACTCATTTATCCTATATATATTGTAAATTATTCACTCTTTGAGTGTGGAATACGGTTAAGGAGAATTCTCCCATTCTTTCTATATTTCTTCTTCTTTCTTAATTTCTCTCTGCAAATGTGTGTAGTATTTTCTAGCTAGATCTATTTTGTGCAGGTTCAACACATTTACATGGTATCAAAGCTGACAGACTTCTAAGCAAAATCTACACCAAATTATTTTTTCCAGGTACTGAAGATTGAAGAACACATAAAGATGGATTGTTC